>JASAOO010003177.1:0-26964 GCA_030849075.1 Zelonia costaricensis | reverse complement strand
TCTGTTCGGTTTCTAGTGCAGCCGGTGTAGGCGGCAAGCGCGTGAGGAGAGGGTGCGCAGGAACGCAAAGGGACCGAATGGTGGGGGGGGAGGGGAGGGGAGAAGAGAGGGGGGAGTACGGTGAAAGCGGCGGACCGTTCAGAGGGCACACTTCGATAGTCGAGGGCTGAGGAAGCGCGCGCCCAGACGAGTCGAATCTGTCCACGCGTGGTGCTTCTCTTCGTGCCAACATCGATGCAGTTCACGTACTAGCGGCAACGCTTCATGTGTGTGTGTGTGTGTGTGTGTGTGTTTGCGTGCAGCGCCGGGGCGAGTGCGCTCTTCATGTTGGCGCCGAGGTGACGGGTTGACCTTCCATAGATCTGAGCAGAGGGAGAGAGTGCGCTGATCGCACTAAGAGCTGAGAGCAGGGGGGGGGGGGAGGGAGGGGAGGGCTCTGGGCTCGCCGCCCAGCAGGAGAACGAAAGCGCGCGGCGGTGCCGAATCCAGTACGCGAACAAGACGCGGCAGCCGCCGTGCCCGACGGAATGGACCGGGCACCGGACGCGGCGGAGCACGCACACGCGAAAGGGGCGTCACACCCTCGTGTCCGCCGCATTGCTACACGGCAGCAGCTGCTGCTGCTGCTCTGTGAAGAGGAAGTGCAGCACAAGGTCCATGCAGGCGCGGTAGTCCCGCTTGCGACGGCGGCTGTCAGCGAGAGACGCCTGCGGAAGTCGACACGCGGCTGCCGTGACCACTGCTGCAGGCGTCAGAGGGACGTTTGCCTGTCTCGTCCGAAGAGGTGCGCTGGCGCCGGCGTCGTCCGCGGCGGCCACGCTGACGGACGTGCGCCTCTCCCTGTGGAGCGGCCCAGCACAGGCGGCGCTGCTGCTCCTGCGCGAGTGCGCGCCACTCCGCCCGGGGGCTCGCTCTTGTGCCCGACAGGCGTGAGTCAGCGCCTCGGCGCATGCCACGCACAGCTGGGCGAGGCAGCGGGGCACGAACGCTGCTGCTGCTGCTGCTGCTGTCGCGGCGGCCGCTGGGTCCGACGCGTGGCCACCCATGCGCTCGTAATGCAGGAGGGCGCACCGCAACGCGGTGGCCTTGCGACCGCTATACGAGTGCCGCCGTCCGCCCCGTATTGTGGTCTCTGTGGAGACCTCCGCGTGCGAGTCCTCGCTAAGCTGCCGCCACCAGTCTCGCATGAGAGCCGCGACAAGGGCAGTAGCGTCCGCAGCCGACGCGAGGCTTGGCACGGGTACGGGTCCGCCGCTTGTGGGTGACGTCACCGCGGCGAACCACCGGGCAAGAGACGCGGCCACACCGTGCTGGAGGAGCTCCGCACTCGCCGCCTTCAACACCTCGCCGGTATGCTCGTGTAGCGCACTGCGTCGTAGCTCAGACCGGCACGCAGCGCGCAAGACCCAGTACAACGGCGCGTAGGTCGGCATCGGCTCTGCGTGCGGTGCTGCGCCGCCTGGCGGTGTCTCGCACCGCGGCCTTGGCGACTCACATCGCGCCGCACCTTCCCCAGCCACCGCCGCACCCCGCCAACCTCGGGGTGTCAGAGAATAGACGCAGGTGTGCTCGTCCAACGACGCGGACGCCCCTTCGTCCTCGAGCCGGCGCGTTGCAGGACGGTGCCCGCGTGGCTGCTGCGCCAGCCACCGTCGGCGCCGCTTGCGATGCACGCTCGCAGAGCACAGTACCGCTGCTGCTCTTGTGTCGTCGCAGTCAACGCTGCTGCTGCTGCTGCTGCGGTGGCGGCTACTCCGTGTCGCGACTGCGTTCCACGAGACGGGAAAGAGTGGTGCCTCCTCGCACCACAGCAGGTGCTCGTCGCTGTGACGGCAGTGCTGCACAAAGACGTGTGGGGTGCGGTAGTAGCGGCCGTGGTGGACGGCGGGGAAGAAGGCGGCGAGGGCCTCCAGGTCGGCGCCGGCGACTTCGGCCTGCGCAGATGCCGCGGTGCCCGCCCCCGACGCGTGCCGCGACACGAGAAAGCGCCAGTCCGCGGCGTGCAGGGCGTCGCCCAGCTGCAGCCGCAGTCCACCCACGCGCGGTAGTGAGGGGGCCCGCTGGCTGACCTGTGCGCAGTGCGGCGTCGCAGCGGTGCAGCGACTATGCGAGGTGTCCTCGCCACACACGGCGGACTCCCGCAGTACCACTACCCGGGCTGCGCCGCCGCGCGGAGGGTGCAGGCCGGCGCCGTGCCGCCACGCGTCGGTTGCGGAGAGCTCGCGAGACAGCGCCGGCCACTCCGCCACCACCGTGGCGGCGACTGCCGGTGCGCCTGCAACAGTACTCGGCTGGCCCGCTTCAGCGCCCCACGTGACGCGCAGCAGCGTGCAAGGCCGCTGAAGGGGCGCGAGTGCGGCTGCGGGAGAGAGGGACGCGAGGCTCGCGGCAAGCGGGTGGGGTGTCCACGTGGGCACCCAAGCGGTGGGCATTTCTGTGTGTGCTTGTGTGTGTGCTGCGTGTGCGGCCGTGGCAGCGGCGAAGTGGCGCAGTCTGACGGGGCGGACAAGATTGTTGGGCAGAAGGACGGCGTGGGGAAGGGTTCAAGAGTGCGAGGGGAAGTTGAGGTGTGCGGGTCACTCCTACAGCTCGTGAGCGGCGGAGAGGCGGCGGGCAAACGGCGAATCCACACACGCTCTACCGAAGCTCACCTTGAGCGCGTCGTGAGGAGTGCTGGCGTGGGCGGTTGACTGGCTCCGCCGGCCGCCCTCTTCCTGACAGAGCACGCCGTCCTGAGAGACGGCCAAGGGGCCGGGCGCCCGACAAGAGAACAGAAGACGCGTGATGCCGCGGCACAGACGCGTGCGCGCTCTCGTCACCGGACACTTCGTCCAGGTGCTTCGTACGCCTCTACAGTGCCCTCTCCATTTTCTCTTTCTGTCTTTCTTTCGATTGACTCGGCACGCGTGCGACTCAAGTGCGCCTCCGTACGCCCCGGTTCCTCACCGGCCCCCCCTCCTCCTGTTGTCGCTTCTCCCCTCCCTGCACAATGCTGTGCCGTGTCGCCCTCTCGCCAGCGCACGAACCAGCTCCGGGGAGAAAGTGAAGAGGCGGTGGGCGAACGAGCAGCGGTGAGAGATACACACACACGCACACCTACATACACACTCAGGCACATAGGTGAAGCAAGTGAGGGCAGCGGGGAGGGGGGGGGGGGGGGGCGGCGGCGCGCAGGGACGACCAACAACAAAAGCAAGCAAGCAAGCACGCCGGCGTGGCCGTGGCGGGCGCACGCACTGCACGTGGAGAAAATGGAAGGGGGCAAAGAGAAGAGGAAAGAGAGGAGTGGACAACGTGAGAGCAAACACGCGGCATTGTAGTACCTTGACACACACACACACACTCGAGCACCACACGTTGCGCACACAGACGCCGTCACAGAAAACGGCGCTGCAGCGCTACGCCAAAGGCGCGCGTCGCCACACCTGGACACGACGCAAATCGATGTACCACGGATTGGAGTGTCAAGCAGCAGGTGTGAGAGAGGCGACATGCGCGCTTGTGTGCTTGAGCATGTTGGCACGGAAAGGGTGGATGGGTGGGTGGGAGGGGGGGGGGGAGGATGGAAGAGGGGAAGAGGGGAAACGTGTGGTTTGTCTCGCCGGCCCCTCTTGTCCTCTCTCTTCTTCTTAGAGGCCAAGCTGCGCCTCCAGGCTGTACGGGTCCGACGTGTTCGACTCCTTCTGGCCGCCAGCGTCCACCTTGTTGCCCGGAGGCACGTCCGGCAGCTTCGCCCCGGGCATCGCCAGCGCGTCGGCAAGGTAGTCGGCGTCGTTCTCCTTCTCCATGTCGAAGTCGAGCGCGTCCAGCTCGCCGAGCATCTCGTCCTCGTCGATGTCCTCCGGCACGTCGTAGGCACGGCCCATAATCTCCTGAATCTCCTGCGTGTCCATGTACAGCTCGGCAAGCTCCTCCTGCATCTCCTCTACCTTGTCGAGGTTGAGCTTCTTCATCCCCTTGTGCAGCTCCTTGTTCGCCTGCTTCATGGCCGTCACCTGCACCTGCGTGTCCTTGACCGTCTCAGTCGTGAACTGCAGCTGATCGACGTTGAACTGCTGCTGCATCATCATGTCCTGCTGACTCTGGTACTGGCGCTTCTGCTGCAGCAGCTGCACGGCGCGCTGCTTGTAGCGCGTCTGCGTCATGCCGCGCGACCGCTGGATCTGCTCCTTCACCTTCATCAGCTCCGCGTCAATTTTCGCCACTCGGGCGTCGACGACGTCGGAGCGGCCACTGATGCGATTGCTGGCATCCTCCAAGGTCGGCGTAGGGGTATTGTTGGCCTTGCCGAAGAGACGGTTCATCGCGCCTGCGGTGCGCGTGGAGAAGCGCTTGACGAGAGGGAGAGCTTAAGCAAGACGTGCGCGTGGGGGGAGGGGCCTTCGATTGGTCCGAGGGCAATGGTAGGGCGAAAACACGGCAGCAACGGCGTCGGCGTGCGAGGGGGCGGGGGGGGGGAGGGCACGGACGAGCAGGGGTACGGTGAAGCAAACTAAAGTACACGAGCAAGGACGCAAGTTGAAACTAAACGGCAGCGGGTGGGACGTTTGGAAGAGCAGCCAAACGAAAGAAAAAAAGGCGCGGGTGGGTGCACAGTGAAGGGGCCCTGCTATAAAGAGATGTGTGCCAGGAGCTGTGTGTGTGTGTTTGTGTGCGAGATGATGGGGGGGGGGGGGGGAGGCGGCGGCAGGAGGGGCGGGAAGGGAGGGGGGGGGGGAGGAGTTTCGCAAGTGGGCGAGCAACAGTCACAACTAGAGGGAAGCTGCAGTGGAGACGCGCATGGTAAGGTGTGGACAGAAAGCGGGGGCGGGGCGGGGCGGGGCAAGGATGCGGCAACGCTAGCAGGTGGAGGAGGGAGTTGGGGGAAGGAAAGGCACATCAACGGCTGGGGACCACTGCACGGCACGTGGATGCCGCCTACAGGAGAGGCGGGGCGCCGGAGAAAAGCCGCACGAACAAGCGTCGCGTTCCTGCGGTTGTATCGGCTGCTCGCCATGTGCCACTCATGCATTTTCTGTTTGTTGTCCTTGTTGCCGTCTTGGCGTGTGCCCAGTCCAGCAGGGCGCGCGGGTGCGAGGTCGAGAAGCGGAGCGCCTTGACGGGTGACGGGATCACCGCGGCGCGGCCGGACTCGCAGACGCAGGAGATGCGCAGCGGAGGGAGAGGGGGGAGGGGGGGGGGGGGACGGGCCAGAGAGGGAGGAGGAGAGGGTTCAAAGGGGATCAGGGAGAAGGGAAAGAGGTGAAGCAGACACAGACAACCTGCAACGCGCGGCAATGAGCGCGGGGTGGGGAGGGGGTCAAGAGGTGAGGTGGGTGCGACCCTTGACAAGGCTGAGCACTACATGAGGGGAAAGAGGGAGAAGGGAGAGAAGAGGAAGAGGAGGAGGAGGAAAGCAGGAGAGAGGGGCACACAGCGAGGCGGTCAGTTGGATAGCGTACCTATATACACACACACACACATACGGGGTGGGGAAGCACGGCGACGGCCATGGCGAGATCCTGGCGCACCCGACTCGCTCGTCCGCCTTACACGTTCTCCGCAGAGGGCCCCACCAGAAGGAGTGCGACTTCTTCACTTGTGGCGGCGCGGCGACTGGGAGAAGAGGTCTTGCCGGGTCATGGCGGTGGGGAGTGGCACTGTGGCCATGCGGCGCGGCTCGGTTCCGTCGCGGGAGCGCAGCGCGCGGCGCGGGGTGCAGCCGGACATGCCAAGGGTGGCGACCCCCGCTGTGGGGGGCGTGACGCTCTGTCGGTCGGCCCGGCGCGCCCGCGGCGTCTGCCCGCTCGCGTTCGAGTCGGCGTCGTCGCGGTCGAGTGAGAGACGGAAGGCCTCGTCTGCGTCGCCCCTGTCGTCGCCGCTGGTGTTGAGGCTGTCGGCCTGCTCCGAGACGGACACCTCCGCGGAGCGGCTGGCCGCGGCGATGGCGCGGTGCTCGCGTTGGCAGGCAGCGCGTGCCTTGACAGACTCCCGCATCCGCATCTTCGCCGCCGCCATCTCCTCCTGCAGCGCCCGGCGCGATGGCAGGCCGCTGCGCACTGCCGCGTCGACGGCTGTTGTCGGCGATACATAGAGCAGACTCGTCAACTCGGAGGACCACGCGCCGGCGGCGTTGTCGGCCAACGCGGCCGTGTTCGGTGCCGGAAGTCCCACCGACGAGGCGGGGCTGCGCAGGGACAGGATCGGGGGCAGGTCGAGCAGCAGCGGCGACGCGTTGGGTGACCCGACGGCCCCGCTGTGGTGTCGATACGGCGCCACCGCGCCGTCGTCGTCGATCCCCGCCACCTCGCCGCCGTGATCCGACCCTACCGACCACCCGAGCAACGTCGCCATCACCCGATCGGAGTTCCAGAGCCGTGCTTTCTCGTGTGCCACGTCGCGAAGCCGTTGGCGCTCCGCATACCACTGCGTGCGCACCGCGTTCGACGTGCTCGAGGAGCCCAACGAGTTCTTCGCGCGGCTGGAAGACCGGAAGCGGGGTAGCAAGTTGCTCGCCACGCCAGCGCGCTGGAGGGCGGGCTTGAGGTAGATGTCCGCCACTGCAGTACTTGCCGGGCTTTTCGGAACCACCACCACAGCCTGCGACGGCGAGCGCCGCTCCGGCTTCGTCGGCTTCACGGAAGGGGAGGGACCACGACGCCGTGCCGAGGCACCTGCCAGCGCACACCGCATCTTGCGTTGCGGGAGGCCCATGGCAACGAAGCCGCCAACGATAGCGTGACTGCTCTGCTCCATCGCGGTCCTCCGCTTCTCGTCGCCGCCGTTGACACTGGGGCTGCAGAGGTCGAGGTCCGCCTGCTCGAGTGTCATGAGCCGCTGCAGGGCCTCCTCGCGGCGGCGGTGGCGGTTCGCCTGCTGCATCACGACCGCGGCCGAGATGCTGTTGGTGGGGCTGGTGCGGGGCACGCCGCCCTCAGCGCCGTCGCCGCCGATCGAGTCCTCGCCCTCGTCCCCGAACGGCGCCTCCAGCAAGCCCGACGGCGGCGACATCGGCACCCCGTCGATCGACCCGGCAGTGTGCACGACGGGCGCGTGCTTGAGTGCCATGCCGGTGTGCTCCTCCGCGGACGCACTGCGGACCAGCGGGGCCCGCGCGGCGTAGCCGACGCGGTACGAGACAGGGGCGCGGGCCGCCGCGGCGGTTGCAGCCTGCACGTTCGCGGCAGGACTCGTCGCCACGGGCGGCGTGGTGTGCGAGGGCGACAGCTCATTCACTTCCTCCGTGAAGCCGACGTGCCGACGTGGCAGCGCCAGCGCCGCATCGCCAGCAGAGAGGCCATTCAGCGCGTTCTCGACCGCGAACCCGAGTGCCGCCGGTATCGGCGATGCCACGCTCACCTCGCTCAGTGCCCGCTCCACCACCACCTTCGTCGCGGCCGCGGCCACCACCGCAGCAGCCGCAGAGGCAGTCGCGGGCTGACTGTCGGTGGAGGGCAACCGCGCCCACTCGGGCGCTGTTGCACCCTGCAACATGGCGCCGCCGACGTTGCGCTTGTGCGCGGCGGGGCGCAGCGGACTGCCCCGCGTGAGGGCCCCCTGCGCGATGGCGCGCAGTGCGTCACGCAGGCACTCTCGCACGGCGGCGGATGCGCTGGGCACTGCTGGCGGCGCCGACGCGGGGCCGTGTGACGATGAGGTCCTCGTCAGCGCACGCGACGAGGGCCGCGTTGGGCGTGCTGATTGGCTGTCGCAGCAGCGGTCGGCGAAAGCAAGCAGGAGCGGCGAGGCAGCCCTCGCGACGCTCGACGGCGTTGCGGGCGCACACGACAACGCCTCGTCGGCGGCGGCCGTGTCGAGGCGGCCCTGCAGCGCAGCGGTGCTCCGGTGCCTCGACGACGCCGCGCGGGACGCCTCGACGTGCGGGGCGAGGGAGCAGCACCACTCCGACACCGCCTGCCCCATATCCAGTGCATCGCCGTCCACGCCGCGGCTGTGCGTCAGTGCGCGCACGTCCTCCTGCATCACCGCCCAGACCCGATCGAGCAGCCGCGCCTCCTCCACGCTTTCCCGCTGCTCGACGCCGCTCCCGCTCGAGCCCGCGACGGCGCCGTCGGCGGCAGAGCGGGATCGGTACAACTCCGTCAGGGCCACGGACAGCTCCGTCGGCTTGCCGGACAGCAGACGCTGCCGCAGGTACTGCTGCCGCCACGGCTCGTACGCCTGCCGAGTCGATGCCGGCAGCTTGATGTGGCGCGGCTCCACGTACCGCGTCGATGCGGGGTGGCGGCGGCTGGAGGCGCCATCGCCGGACTCCTCAGCGTCGCCGCGAAAGAGGATGACGCCGCCCACGTCGCCAGCCGGCGCCCCCGCAGCGGGCTGCCCGGTCACCCACGTTGCAAGCGTCCACGCAACCACCGCCGCGTCCTCGCCGCACGTGAGCAGCCGCACGGTCGAGTCCGCTTCCGCGCCGCCGTCGGCCTCGGGTGACGCCCGTGCTGAGGTGCCGCGGGCGACGTCGGTGAAGATGAGGCCCGAGACGGCGTCCGCGTGGGCGAGCCACCGGTCGAGCATGCGGCACTCTGCCCTCTGCCGTGCCGCCGGCGTCGCTGACATCGAGCGCCGCACCGCGACCTCGTCCGCGGCCGACTGCCGGCGAGCGGCGACCACGGCGTTGGTGATGTCGAGAAGGGTGACGACCCCCGTGTGGTCCCCGACGGCGGCGAGCCAGCGGCCGGCGCAGCTGTGCACCGCCAGCGCCGTGATTGGCTCGCGCGAGAGCACCGCGCGGCACTGCCACGCCTCCCGGCCAAGCCGCGCGTCCCACAGTTGCAGGAGTCCGTCGTTGCTGCCGGAGAGGACGAGGCACACCGCGGCCTCCGCGGAGTCGTTCCGTGCCTCGTGCGGGATGTGCACCAGGCGGGAGAGGAAGCCGGTCAGCGCCGCGTCAGGCGACTCCGCCGCGGCGTCGCCAGCGCCGGCTCCCTCGTCGAGGAGCAGCAGGGGGCCGGGGATGACGGCAGTGGCCATGGTGGGGCGGGCGGCGCCGCGGCGGTGCGACGGCGACACCCCCGCGCTCGCCGTCGGGCGCAGCACGTTGCAGGCCGCAACGGAGGTCGTCCTGCTCATCAGCGGTGACCGGTACAGCACTCGCTGCCCACCCATCACCAGCAACCGCGCGCACGGCAGGACCAGCACACTGACGATGGTGTTGGTACCAACTCCCTCGCCGCCCCGCTGCCGCTCCTCCTCCGGCACCGGCAGCCGCACCTCCCGCACCGGTGGCGTGGGCTCAGTCGCGCTGTCGACGCCGCCGTCCGTCGAGGCGGGGTGGAGCTCAAAGACGTAGAGGCGGCAGCCGTCGCGCCCGTCGTGGAGCTCATCGGCGCCGGTGCCTCGCGTGGAGGGGCAGGCGGCGAGGGCGTACGTCATCCACGGCGGCGTGTCTGGGCCGCCGTGGTCCGACGGCTTCTTCGCCAACCGCACCGCCGCCACCGCCAACGTGTCCACCGCGACGCTGTCGCTGCGACCCGTGTCGCCCACGTAGGGCGTGAGGAGCTGCATCAGTCGAGGTTGCGGGGGCCGACTCGGGTCCTCTGGGGCCGACACGTCCCGCACGAGGCAGTCGTACAGCGCCATAACGGGCTCTGCGGCATGGGCGATCAGCAACGTCGGGCGCGATGGCTGCCGCACCGTTGCACTGCCGTCGTCGGTGCCGCCAAGACCGTCGCAGAGGGCGATGGCGCGGATGCCGCCGCGTATGTACCAGGCCCGCAGCACCTTGACGCCTACGCGGTGCGAGCCGCCGGTCCCGCCGGTGAGACGCCACAGCAGCACGTGGTGGGCGTCCGCAGTCACGACACACCGCAGCGCCGTACTCCACGCGGCGAAGAGGATCGGCGTCGTGTGCCCGTGCACCGCAATGGACTGCGTCGCAGATGAGAAGTACCACGGCAGGGGCGCCAGCCCACCCAGCAGCAGACGGTCCGTGCCGTTCACGCAGTCGTAACGGGCGAGGCGAAGCTCCCTGCACGTGTTGGGGGCGCGGTCGCCGCCTGCGTGCACGCGCGGCTCGACCTCGTACGTGACCAGCTTGCCAGAGAGCACGTCGAAGATGCGCACCACCCGCTCCGTGTCGAGCACGAGAAGATACAGCACCACCGGCGTTCGCAGCGACACGGCCGCCGCGGAGGGGGTGTCCGCCTGACTACTACCCGTGCCTGGGTCGCCGCTGCTCTCCGTGACGAGGCGCCGTCGAAAGAAGCTCAGGTCCACCGGGTACCCGCCACGCGCCGCCGCCGCCGACACCCCGGTCGCGGCCGCAACGGCGGCCACGGCGCTGTCGTCGCTACCGCCGCCCTCTGCTGCACTCCCCAAGGGGGGAGAGACGCTGCTGTCACGCAGCGAGATGACGCGCAAGGCGGTGGCGGAGCAGCCTGCCATGACGCTCCACCAGCACAGGGTGTGGTCGGCGCTGCCGGTGACGAGGAGCTGACTCGCGACGTCGACGCAACAGCACGTGACGATCCGTGTGTGGCCGTCAAGGCTGCCCGTCCGCTTTCGCGGCGGCGGCGGTGCGTCGGCCCCGTGCGACGGCGAGTGACTGGGCAGTGGCACGGAGGGGAGGCTGAACGACGGCGAGAAGGCGGCGGACACGGACGGCGGCGGCACCACCACACCGAGGCGGCGCAGCGGCGCGTGCAGGCAGGAGAGCCGGCGCAGCTGCGACGTGCCGTCCTCGCTCGTCGAGACGACCAGGTCGCGGCTCACAAGCACCTCGATCGCCAGCACGGCAGCAGTGTGCAGACTTGCCGTGAACACCGGCACCCGCATTGCCGGTGGGTCGCGCCGGGTGTCGCTGTGCTGGTGCAACGCAAACCATCGCGCCGGCAGCACGAACACCTGCACCAGACCCTGCGGGAAGCCGACGAAGAGAAACGGGTCGAGGGTGGCGTCTGCCGCGCCGCGTGCACCAGCTCCACCGCTGGAGCCCGTCGCCTCTGCGGCGCAGTTGTACACTGCGCTGGGGGCAGCGGCAAGGGCGATGGCCGTGGCAAACCACTGCCGCGGCTCCATCGAGGTGTGCCGCGGCGACGCTGACGGGGCTGCGACACCGAAGTGCGCCAACACGTCGGCCACGCGCTCCTCGTGCGGGGCGAGGTGCTCGTACGTCGGCGCAATCGCGCGCAGCCCCTGGAAGTACGCGTTGGACGGACCGGAGAGCACCTCGCGGGCCTTCTCGCGGTAGGCGCGGACCGTGTAAACCGGCCGGCGCACCACGGCCCGGTCGGAGGAGGGGGTGAGGCGGCAGCTGTAGGCGTCCGCCGCGTACCACGTAGGGGCCTTGGACGACCGGCGCAGCAAAGACTCCGCGCCTCCATCGCCGCTGCCCTCGGCCTCCGCCGTCTTCTGCGTCTTGCGCGGCCGCCGCGGGGAGGCGAGCTTCGCGCTCGGCTCCATCGACTCCCCGCGCGGGCCGCGCATGGTGCGAATGACCTCGCCCGTCCCGCTGCGGAAGAGTGTCAGCGTGCCGTCGGTGGAGGCCGCGATGGCCACCTCGGAGGTGCCGATGTCCCCGTCGCTGACGAGCAGGCCCGTGACGGGGCCGCCAAATGTCGTGACGTGCAGCTCCGGCGTAAGGGCGGGCCGCTCCCCCGACGTCGTCGCCGCCGCCACCGTTGAGCCGTGGCGCAGCGACGTCGGGGCGCGCGGCTGCGGCTCGGAGCGCCACAGCTTGATGCCGCCATCGACCGAGCCGGTCGCATACCGGCGAGCTGCCGCGCACCAGACAAGGTGTGTGATGACGTCGCGGTGAAAGAGGAGGTCGACGGAGGGGTGCTGCCGTGCCCACTCGTCGCGGTACACTGGCGCGTCCTCCAGCCGCAGCGGCACCGGTGCCGCGCTGTCCGTCGCGAGGGTCTGCCGCAGCGACTCCATCGGCGGAGAGCTGCCGCCCAGCGCAGCCTCGGGTGCGCGCTCCATGTGCACTCGTGGCGGCCGTGCGGAAAGGAAACGGGAAGGAGCTAGAAAAAAAAAAAAGAGCCCGCAACGGAGAGGGTCGCGCCCGTTTGCGGTGCGCGTGCAACTGGCCCACAAACTCACACACAAGCACAGGCAGACGCACACACACACACACACGCTCACGTAGTGCTGCAAGAGGTTGAGTGGGCGCGGCGCTCTGCGGGTGTGGCACGTGAACGCAGCAGTGTTCACAGGAAACGCAAAAAGGTGGGGGAGGGGCTGGTAATGCGGCGCTGAGGCGGCGCAAGTTTGCCCGTACACGACGACGTGGTCTCCGTGCGTGTGTGTCTGTGTGTGTAGGTTGTGCACCACTTGTGTGAGGATGGTGCTTGGGGACGCGACGCAGCAGAGCGCCCAAAAACAGGGGGTGGGGGCGGCGATGATGGGGAGCGCGGGAGAGTGGAAGGAGGGGTGGGGGCTCATGTACGATCCAGGTGAAAGCGCAGCTGCTTGTCCAGAGCTGAGGTAACGCGCGTCGTTCGTGTGCCCTCCTCTAAGACGCCCACTCGCAAACACATCCGCACGCACATTCGCAACAAACACCGAGCATGGTTCGCGTTCACGTCTCGCGGTGCACGCAATGGAGGAGATGGGCGGAGTGCAGTGAGACAGCGCTACGTGGTGTTGGCACTGTCTTTTCCCTCTTCTCCTTGTTGTTCATGGGCTGTCATGCTCGCGCAGGGATTCTCCCTTTTTATTCGGTGAGGGGGAGGTGTAGAGGGTGGGGGTAGTGGGGTACACGGCATCCGACGGGACGAGGGCACCAACATGCGCGCCAGCAGAGGGGGGGGGGAGGAGGAAGAGGGAGAAGGGCAGCGCGGTCGCGTGCGGGCATGTGTGTGTGTGTATGTGTAGACGTGGTCGAGCAAGAAGACGCTCATGCTGGAACGCCAGGGAGGGCTGAAACGGGGCGTCCTTCTCCGTTCTCTCTCACCCCACCTCCCCCACCAACGTCCCCCCCCTCGCGCACCCGTCACACGGTGATGCGCTCGAGCACCTTGTAGAGCCGTTCCGCGTACGCGTCGGGCGGAATGACGCTGATGGTGCGCCGGTCATTCACAAACCCCTTTGCAAAGCTCTCCAGCTTCTTGGCGGAGTTGTACGTCTGCAGCACGTCAATGATGCCGAGGTAGTACACGTCTTCGCGGGCGGTTGTGTCGTCGCCGGGGGAGTAGATGGGCAGGGAAAGCAGCCCACCGTCGCAGCCGTGAATGCACACGTACACGTCGCCGTCGCCGCTCTCCACAGCCTCGGTCCCCGAGTGCGACATGCCAGTCGGCACCGTCCCGACCCCGACGCTCTGCTCCCCCGCTGCGGCCGTCTCACCTGTGACGTAGACGACATCGCTGCGCGTGCGCTGGTGCAGCTGCGACGGCGTCGTCACGGTGCCGCTGCCGCCGCCGAGCGGGTCTGCGTGTCGGTCGCGGTGCTGCCGCCGCGTGAGCAACAGCGTCTTGGAGGGTCCCTCTTCGCGGGAGAAGAGGCGGCTGCGCACGCCGATCATGCAGCTGTAGTCGACCACCTTCAGTTGACGCAGAAAGCCGACGTCGGAGCGGAACTGTGCCAGCATGATGGCGCGCTGGTAGGCGCCGCAGATGACCAGCTGTGGCGGGAGGTCGTTGTCCTTGAGCAGGAGGGCGCCGAACGCGGTGCGCGGCGGCGGCTTGCCCGGCTGCAGCGCGGTGCGGTTCACCGTGCTACCCTTGACGTCGTAGATGCGGTGGATGTAGTACGGCGTGGCAAACACGTTCTGCATGAGCACAAAGTGCTGCACCACCTCGGCCTTCCACCACCGCAGCGTCACCAGCGCGTAGAAGCGGGGCAGCAGGGTGTGCGGGTTGCGCTCGCAGTACCGCACGTACGCGGGCAGGAACTTGCGGAGCAGGAACTCCAGCTCACTCGGCCGCACCGTCTTCATGACGTAGTCGCCAAAGTACAGCAGCGTTGTGCCGCTCTTCCCGGGCGACACGCTAATGCGCCAGGCGGTGGCCTCGCCCGCGCCCGCAAGGGCGCCGACGCGCACGCGGCGCTGCTGTGTCTGGGCCGCGGCGGTGGACTCGCCCCCGGACGAAGCCTGGGCAAAGGAGCGCCGAAACCGGTCCACGTTCATGCGCAGAAACCCGCGAATTTGGTTGAAGATGACGGGCGCGTGCATCTCCACTTGCACCTCGTCCAGCCGGCTGAAGTGCTTCTTGGGCACATGCACGCGTCGGTCCCCGCCGGCGGCCGCCATGACAGACGCCACCCCGGCCTTGGCGTTGGCCGACTGCCCCGCCGCGGATGCACCGCTCTTCGACGACGACGACTGCTTTCCGGCTGACTCCTTGCTGCCGCCGCAGCCGCCGTGTGCCGACGAGGGCTTGCCCTTCTTGTCCGTCTTGGCGGCGTTAGCGGGTAGGTCGGCCGAGATGCGGGCGAGCAGGAGACGGGCGAAGGGGTCGAGGTTCTCGTCGTTCGCGCCCAGCATGTCGGCCTCCTTTTCCGGCACCTCATCCTCCTCGTCCGGCCCCGGCGTCGCGGCCCGGGCGGACTCGTCCTCGCGGCGCGGCGCCGCACCCGGTGCCACGGCCTCCTTGTCGCCCCCCTCGACGAAGCAGCGGCGCAGCTCGGGGTCGCGGTTCTCGGCCTCGAACGGGGGCACGGCCTCGTCCGCCGCCTGTGCCGAGGTGAGCCGCCGCGGGGCATCCTGTATGCACCGGAACGGCAGCACAAGCGACTCGTCGATGGCGCGGCGCAGGGCGGTGTCGCTGACGCCTTCGCGGTACAGCAGCTGCGGAACGGCGGCGGCGGCGGCGGCGACGACGCTTGCCAGCGAGATGTGCCGCGGCGAGTGTGGCGGGCCGGTGGTGGTTGGCGTGGTGGCCGCAGAGGAGGCGCCGGCGTCGGTGCGGCCGGCGTAGAGGGACGAGGCGGAGCCGGAAGAGGTCGACGAGGACGAGAGGTGGTCGGCGTAGCACGGCGTCGTGCCGTTGCCGGTGGGGGGCCGCTGCTTCTCTGGCGACTGCGACGGCACGGAGGCGGTCGCTGCCTCGGCGACTGGCCGCGCCTGGATCGTGTCCAGCAGCGCCGCCTCGAGCACCTTGCAGAGGTACCAGCTGTTGTTCCGCGTGGCGTCGCTCACGACGCGGCCAATCTGGTTCGGGTTCTGCGTCGGCCCCGCGGGGGCGCTGCCGGCCGCGGCGCCGTCACCGGCTCGCTGCGAGCGCCGCGCCGTCCCCAGCCGCGCCGCCGTCGCCGCGCCGCCGGCATCGTCGTCTGCGGAGGCGCTGCTGTTGAGGGAGGGCAGCAGACCGCTGTCGATGACAGGCACGACCCCCAGCGGCGGTGTCTCCACGGCCCCGCTGTCCTCGCGGCTCGGGCCAAGCATTTGGTCGAGGCGGAGCCGGCGCTGCGCCTTGCGGTCTTGGAAGCGCTGCAGCATTGCCTCCGCGGAGGAGTCGTCCACGGCACGCACCGCTGGCGCCGCTCCCGCCGTGCCGGACCGCGCGCTCGAGTCCGACGCAGCGGTGTCGAGCGCCGTTGCCGTGACGGGGCAGGCCAGCTGCGTTTGCCGGCGCACCATCTCGTCGTAGGCGTGCTGGATGCTGTTGAACTTGGCGACCGCCGCGGTCGATGGTGTCACAGGCGGGTTCGCGCCTTCCCCCGTCGGCGGGGCGGGCGGGTCTGCGGGGGCTGTGGCGGGCGTGGGTGCCACGAGGGGCGAGGCGGTGTCGCCGTCGGCATCGAGGCGGCGCTGCTGCTGGGCCAGCGCAGAGTGGAGCTGCTCCACTTCGCAGAGCAGCGAGCGCACGGCGGTGGCGCGCTGCTGTCGCTCCTCGCGGCGCTGTAGCATGCGGCAGCGCAGTGCCGCCGCCTCTTCATCCGCGTCCGTGGCGGCGGACGGCTCAAGTGGGGCGGTGCTGATCGACGGCCCTGGCGGCGACGCACGTTCCGGTGTGGATGCGGCGTGGCAGGCGGTGGCGGAGCTGGCGACGGGGGACGCGGGACTGGCAGGGCGGAGAAGCAGCCGCTGTTGCTCCTCCCGCAGCTTCAGCAGCTGTAGCCGGAGGAGGTGGTTCTCGTGTCGCAAGCGGCGCAACTGAGTCTCCCGCTCGTTGTCCACTTCTGGGGTGCCGGTACTCGGCTCCATCGCAAGTGCAGTGCTGCAAGGCGGGCAGGCCAACGCGGCGTCGCGATGGCGCCGTCACCCTTGCCGCGCCCCTCTTTGCCGGAATTATGAGTAAGAGGCGACGAAGCTTTTGCGCCTCGAGACGCTTCCGCTGCCGTCACGTCACTGCAGCGGCCTTAGGTGCCACACTTCCGTCGATGTGGATGCCTTGATACGCCACTCCACGCACACACTCACCGAGACACAGACACAGACACACACACACACACAGTGAAAACACAAACACACGCGCACACGAGCACCTGTGTGAGAGGGAAAGGGGATGATGAGCGGTGTGAGGGGAGGGGGGCAGGCCGGTGCGCAGCGGCTCGCTGATCAGACGCCACACAAGAAGGGAATGACGGCGGGGGTGGGGTGTTGGGGTGCGGCTTGTGTGTGTGTGTGTGTGTACCTCACTGTACCATCTCACAACCGCGAACCTCGACTGCGCGAGTCGCACCGGCGATAGAGCGAGAGAGGAAAAGGACGCGGAGTGAAGGCGCGGAAAGCGGGAGCGGTGCGCAGGGTGATGTCGCGCAGTGGCAGGAAGAAGAAGACACACACACGCAAAAACAGTAGCAGCACCAGCAGCAGCAAAAAGCAGCAGTGGAGGACTTGTACGAGCATTGGATCCGACGTCGCGGCATCGCCAAGGCGGCGCCCGTGTGCGTTTGTGTGTGTGTGCGTTGTCAGCGCCACCGCCACCTCTGCTTGCACAGAGTCGGCCGCAAAGGGGCACAGCTACAAGGGGCCGAGTTCACCGCGGTGCCGCCTCGCCCCCTCCGCCATGGCGCTGTAGGAGCTGCTCCGGGGGAAGAGAGAATGCCGATGGCAGCGCTGCAACACGGCGCGGTGCTCATTTTTTTTTTTTGGGGGGGGGGCGGCGGCGGAGAGATGTGATGTCAGCCGCACCGCGTTGCCACGGCACCGCACGTGCCACGTTTTCACGTCAAGCGTGGAGGCGAAGGGCCGTGGCAGCGCACAAGTGCAACACCCCTTCCCGCGTGGTGGCTCTTCCCCTAGTTTCATTTCTTTATAGGTTTCTTTTGTTTGTTTGTTTGTGTGTTTGATAAAATCACGTCAATGATACGTTATAATCGAGCCAAACCAAAATGAACCACAATACGAGACACAATCGCGAAGACCATGAGGGGGATGGACAGAGAGGAGGAGGAGGAGGAACACACGCCTGCTAGAGGAAGGGGGGCGAGAATGGGAGGGAGGCGGGGAGGAGGAGGGGGATTGGCAAGAGGGGAAGATGAAGCAAAAGACACACACCCACACGCGCCCACGTACACACGCACACGGACAAGACGCGAAGGGAGGGGGGGGGCAATGGAGGCAAGGCGATGAAATCGGGTGCTGGAGGGTCCCGTGAGGCTGTGACGGGAGGTGTTGGTGACTGTGGGAGGGGGTGACGGGGATCAGCCGCAGTGACCAGCGCCCTCGCACATCCCTCCCCCCCACGTACACACGCACCAACCCCGACAACCAAACAATGCTGACACGAAAACAACAAAACAAGTGTTCGACCTTCAACACGCCTGCTCCTTGTTGCCGCACGACTGACGCGGGCAGAAAAGGAGAAAAAGAAACTGCACCAAGAGCGAAACAGAGAAGGGGCAATCAGTGGGAGGGGGGGGGGTGAAATGTGGAAGCTGGAGGGGGTGGGGTGGGGGGAGGGAGGGGAGACTGGGCAGCACATGAGACGCAACAACACGCAGTGATGTCTACTCGTGCGCCTCCCCCCCCCCCCCGTGGTAGAGAACGGGAGAGAACAAGCACAAAGAAAGGGGGAAGGGAGGCACGGAAGAAGACGAGCGGAAAGCCACCTCGCGAATGGGTGACCTCACCGCCGCCCGTGTGCCACCTTTGTTTGCCTTCTGTGTATGACATTTTGATTCCAGCGCTGCGCCCAACTCTGGGAAGGAAAAGGGGGTGGGGGTTTCGCGCGTACATTTTTCCTTTTTCTATTTTTCCACATCCGCGTTAGCGTTGCTGTTTCGCGCTTCGTTCGACTTCGTAGTCTCTTGTAGCATCACATTTTTTTTTCCTTTTCTTGTATCCTTCTGCGCAACTTCTTCGCTTTGCACCAGCCGTTCTTTTTTTTGTGGTGGTGGTGGTCTTCTGAAGCGGCTTCGCTGCATCACCAACGGGAGAGCTGCGCAGGAGGTGAATCGAGTATGGGGTTAGCGGAAAGAAGCCGTCTGCGGGCCCTCCCTCTTCGCTGTTTCTTTCCCCCTTTTTCGCTTTTCTCCCGCTTCCCTTGACAGGAACTCCCTGCGTGGGGAGTGCAAGAAGAAGGAAAACGTGGGAGGCGCTCCAAGCCGGGCGCCGCTGGCGCAAAAGGGCGTTCATGTGTGCGCACAGGCTGAAGAGAGCGGGTGATTCTGACAGCGGCAGCCACCGATGCGTTTCTGCACACGCACCTGTTCAAAGACGACTACGGAAATGGGATGGTGGGTGCGTGCAGCGCTTGTTGGCAACCGCGGTACCGGGAAGTGGCAGCTACAGCAGGACACACGCTACACAATAAAGAGCACAACACGAGAAACAAGCACGAAGTGAAAAGGGGGAAAAAAGGCGATCAGCCTTCGGGCTCCGCGTGCTGCAGCAGCAGCAGCGAACACCCACCACCGGTGCGTGAACGAGGCGGCCGTCTACAATGAGGGAGAAGGAGGGAAAGAAGAAGCAAAACAAACACGCGACTGCCCCCATCGCGCAGACGCGCTTGAGAGCGGGTAAGGAAGCGGGCGTATCGAGCTCGTGTTCGAAACAGGCAAGGTTGGTTGGAAAGGGGGGAGGGGGGTTGGGGGTGGGGAGGGGACGGCAGGTGGGGCGAGATGTGGGGGGAGGGGGCAGGGAGGGGGTGGCGGGTGGAGCGGAGGGACTGAGGGAGAGGGGGGCCGGGGGGGGGGAGAGATTTAATGATCACTAAACGAGCGGGACGCACAAGACATACACACACACACACGCGCACTCGCGACCACGAGAGTGGTGGTGACGGGTTGGGGTGGGTGGGTGAGGGGCCAAGAGAGTAAAGCAACACAGGAGTCAACGCCAAAAAAAAAAAAGGAGGAGGCACAAACAAACAAAAAACGAAAAAGGGGTGCGAGATCATAATGGAAGCGTGGAGTGCGGGAACACACGCAGAAGGACGACCAAAGAAAAAAAAGGAGAAGACACTCACACACGGAGGACAGACGAACGCGGCTGCGTCGTCACATGACTCCCACGGTACACTTGCGAAGACACACGTAGTCCTCACACACAGGAAGGAAACACACTTGCGCGCGTATCGATGGAGAACAACACGAGTGGGAGGGAAGAGAGGTGCGGGGGAGGGGGCGAGGGGCGTACGTCGAGGCGTGGTGGGCATAGCTGCGAGGGGTGGGGCAGGGAAAGACAACGACGCCGCAGGGGGTGCCTCCTCTCGCCGCCGTCCGTCCCACCTCACTCCTCGCACGGTCGCTACACACACGCGAGGTCACACACGCGCCGGCGTAGACGCGCTCCCCTGCAGACGCGCCGCTCTCTTGGAACTTGCCGCTCGTCCTTCCCGTCTCTTTTGTTTTAGTCCCTTTTTGCGTTGATGCACCCCCCGTGCGACCCTTGCCCTCAACCGCACATATGAACACCCACCACGCCATTCCCAGTCCCCCGTCGAAGCACCTGCTGAGTGAGCGACCGAAGAGAGCGGTGCGCGAATACCGCCTTCCTGCACGCTCACCAGCACACGTTACTTCTTTTTTTGTTCTTCCCTTCCTGGTTTACTTATCACGTCGAAGCTCCCCCCCCCACACACACATCCACAGGCGCACATATGTACGCGCGGCGAACGCGCGTGCTTGCCCCATCATCCAAGCGACCGTGCTCCCTCACACGCACACACACAAACACACACACGAAAGCACTGGTGTACGCTTCGCTTTTTCTCTTCGCACTTGCGTGCTTCCGCTGGCATTTGTGAGTGTGTGTGTTTGTGAGTACGTGTGCACGGTGTCGTCTCTGTTCGCTCTGTTACACCAGTGCACTATGCCGGCGGCCACACGTACGCGACGCATGAGGAGACGAGCGTTGCCATGTCGTCGCACGGTACACGGCGAGAAGAAGGTGAGGGAGGCACAAGGGAACGAAGAGGGAGCCTTGAGGCGACCTCGACGCGGCACGCGGAGTCCAGAGACAAACGAAGAAGAGACGGTGTCGGTCCGTGGGCATATTTTGGGTGCGTGAAACTGTCCAGTGCACACCAAATCCATAGGAAACAAAAACGGGAGGAGTCGGACGCCAGCTAGCACGCACGTCAAGGACTGGAAAAGACACACCAAACAAACGAGAAGAAAACCAGAACAAAAAAGGGAACCGGAGAAGACCGGCAAGCGTGAGCCAACACGCACGGTGCCTGGACACACTCACCCGCGAGCGAGCGGCAAAAATTGCTGACGCACAGAGATGCACAGAGAGAGAGAAAAAGCAGGAAAACACACACATACACACATACACACACACGCACGACAAAGCTGAGCAAAGGATGCGCCCGTAAGCAAAACAACACGCACGCACGAGCACACGGGGACGCGAGTAAAACACAAATAAAGGGGAGATAAAGAGGGGCGGGGGGAGCGGGGAGTGCACGCCTCCTTCGTTGCAGCCTCCTCGCCTGCGGCAAGAGCGTTTTGAGAAACAAAAACAAGAAGAGAGGAGAGTGGTACTTCAAGACGTGAGAGAGTGGGGGGGGGGGGGGGAGGGGCGGGGCGGTGAAGTACAGGANGGGGGGAGCCGCGCGTGAGAGGGGCATCCAGAGGCGGGAGGACGTGCGCGAAGTTCTTCTTCCAGCCGCGGAGCTCGCCATTGCGAAGCTCTATCAGATGCGTTACACCGCCGTGCGCTCGAGTCCCCGACGGCTGCGGGAAAGACAACGTCTCCCGCCCTCTGTTTACTTGCGTCTCTTCCTCAGCCAACTGCCCCCCTTCCTCCTACCTTTTCAACTCCTCGTTGTGCGACGCTGGATCGCGGTGCCTCCCCACCCCTCCCCACACGCCCTCCGCGACGCAGGAAAGACGGCTAAACAACAACAAAAAAGCCAGAAGAGCGGACAGGGCAGCTATGTGGTGGTGGGGGGGGGGGACGCGTAACACGGCGCGCCACTGCTCCTGTCTCTGGGCATACCCGTACAAACGTCGGGGCACGGTGCCGTCTGTCCTCACCGCTCCTCCTCCCACTTCTTCTCCGACTGGGGGGAGAGCGTGGGACGGAGCCCACGAGAACCATGCGCAGTAAGCGGGACACACAGAGACACACACACACACGTGTTTTTACGCGTACAAAGCTATACACGCGCACATACGTTTGTCAAGAGAAGCGGTCAAACGGTTGTGCGAGGAGAGGAGGAGGGAGAACGCCGGTTAGCGCGAGGGTGCACGTGAGAAGTAAAGAACAAGAAGTGGCGAGGAGAGGTGTTCCTCGCACACCTCGCTCGAGTCAACAGAAACACACAAAAAGGTCGCGCCAGTGCGAGCTGAGAAACAGAGCTAAGCGGCGGTGGCTCGCGGCAGCCCGCAGGATGTAGAACCTCAGGGTGGGGGGGGGGGGCAAGACCGCGCGAGCGNCGCGGCAGCCCGCAGGATGTAGAACCTCAGGGTGGGGAGGCCAAGACCGCGCGAGCGCAACCATTCCTTTCGCTCGTTTCTCCAGTGCGGTGGCGATGGCCGCTTGTCACGCCCAGCACGACTGCGCTCGACTCTTTCCCGTCCACGCTTTCTCCTCCCCTCATCAAGCTCCATGCCACACGTGCGTGTGTGTCCGTGTGCGGGTGGGCGTTGCTCCATCTCCACGCCGCCGCTGCCGTGCTCGCCAAGCGGCACGTCTGGTACCCCCAGGGCGAGGGCACAGGCCCTCGGCTACAGAGCCGCCTTCAAACAGAGAAGAAAGAAAAGACATACCAAGGATGGTGTGTGCACGTGTGTAGGGGGGGGGGTCCTGTGCGAGGTCATCGAGTCCACGTCGGCCAGCGACGGCAACGCCATGCTGCGGCTCCCTCTGTACCTCCCAAAAGGCGGGTCCCATTCAAGTGTACAAAAGGCAGGGGACGACACAAGAGAGAAAAAAAAAGGCAGATTCGCTGAAGCTGCGGGAGGGGTGAAGGAGGGGCACGTCCCAAGACAAGAAGAGGAGGCGCGCAGGGCAGGCGGGGTGCGTGCGTGCCGACACGCCTTCGCGGTGTCGAACGCGCACGAAGCCATCACCACTCCGTGCACTGCGCCTACATGGCGGCCATGACAAGCACGGTCACCAAGGCCACCAGGAGACCACCGCCGCTCGTGCGCAGGCTCCAGAGCTTCGCTGGAGATGCGGCGCTGTTGGAGCTATCGTCCATCGACTCTAAGCAACGGAGCCCGATGAACTTCGACGTGAGATCCTGGCGCACCCTAGCACAGCACGAGAAGTTACCACGGCTACCAAGCGCACCACTGCACGTTACCACCGAGGGCGGGAACGCCGGAATGCTGTCACCGCATGACGCAGTGTAGTCCGCACCGTCCCACACGTTGCAGCAAATCTCATTCTTGTACTGCTCAATGACCTCCGCCCCGTGGTCCTTCGCGTTCGGGCACGTGAGCACGAGCCGATCGTAAAACTTCGTGTTGAGTCCGCTGGAACTCGACGGCTCAACGGGGTTCGGCGTAGGGTCTGTGGTGGTTGTCGTCGTCGCGCCGCTCGACGAGCCCTGCGAAGACGAGCTCGACGATGCGTGACTGCTGCTGCTACTCGAGCTGATCGGCGGGATCGGACCGAGGGAGCTGCTGCTGCTGCTGCTTCCACCACTGCTAGAAGACATATGAATCGAGGACGACGAGGACGAGCTCGTCACTGGGGCATACGAGGACGACGCCGAAGACGAAGACGGCGCTACGGAAGACGACGAGGACTCAGACAGCGCGTGACTCGATGACGACGACAACATTTCGCTGCTGGACGACGACTCCGACGAGCTGCTCGGCAACGGCGGCACAGGACCCTCACTGCTCGACGACGCTGACGAGCCGGAGGACGACTCCTCAGACGAATCGCTGCTCGACGACGGGGCCGCAGACGACGACGACGACGCCTCGGACGACTCAGAGGACTCGCTGCTCGACGACGGGGCCGCAGACGACGACGACGACGACGACGCCTCGGACGACTCGCTGCTCGACGACGGGGCCGCGGACGACGACGACGACGACGACGACGACGACGCCTCGGACGACTCAGAGGACTCGCTGCTCGACGACGGGGCCGCGGACGACGACGACGACGCCTCGGACGACTCAGAGGACTCGCTGCTCGACGACGGGGCCGCGGACGACGACGACGACGACGCCTCGGACGACTCGCTGCTGCTGGAACTGCCGCAGCTTGTTGGGCAGAGGGTGATGTCTGACACGGGCGGATCGGCCAGGACGAACACTGGTGGAACCCTCGTTTTCCACGCCTCGGGGACGCAGCCGCAGATGGATGTGTCGCGGAGGTCGATGTACTGGAGGGAGGGCCAGTCGGCCCAGGTGGCTGGAATGGGGCCTTCCAGTGCACGGTTACCCCGCATGGAGATATTTTGGACCTTCTTGTTGCACGTGGGCATGTTACTTGGCAACGGTCCGTAGAAGCCGTTGCCTGCCATGTTGATGGACTTGACGTTCATCGGGAAGCGGCAGTTGCCGGGGTTCGGCACGGGAGTGGCGGCCTCTGCGGCAGTGATGGAGTGAGTGCGGGTGACGGACGCCTGCACTGCGGCGGCCGGGTGCAGCAGCGGACCTGTTGCAGCGCCCATATCGATTCCGAGGAGCTGATCGAGCCGCACCCAGCTCAGCGGGAGATCGACTGCAATTCCACTGGCCTCGCTGCCCAACGTAAAGGTGAGCATGGCGATCTGGCTGGCCGTGGCGGAGGCTGGAATCTCGGGCAGACTACCCTTGAGTTCATTCGAATCGATTGTCACATCGACGCCCTCTGGGGTGCACTGGATGCCATCCCATTCGCAGAAGTTGGGGCAAACCCAAGACTTGCTGAGGGCCGGAATGGAGACAGTGAAGGCTTGAAGAAAAGCGCGAGTACTGCGCTGCGCTTCCGCGTTGTAGAAGGGGACGGTAGCGTGGCGGCCACCGCACGCGGGCGATGCGCCGCCGAGCCACGGGGTGGCCTCTGCCACGCCAAGAAGGCCCACGCAAAGAACTAGCACGGCGAGCGCCCATGTGACGGCGGCACGCACCGCGCGATAGCTAAGGGAGCGTGGGGCCATTGCAGTAGCGCGTATTAGAGACAAGCACGCGGGAGAGCGACCCCCCAAAAAGTGTGTGAGAGAGAGCGGTTTCTCAAGCTTCAGAAACTGTCGACCTTGTTCTGCGCGAAGGAAGCAGTTGGCAGGCGCTGTTGCGTACACCTATCGCGTCTAAACGCTGCGAAACACTAGCGAGTAGCGCGAAAACAACAAGAAAAAAAGATGAGGTACTGTCCTCAGGGCAGCCGGGCGGTTGCGTCGAGAAAACGTTCGCAGGGAAGGACGACAACAGTGAAGCAGGACAAAGACTTGGAGACGGGACTTCGTGCAGGGAGTCAGGCCGGTGGGAGAGACGGTGGTTCTCTCCTCGATCCTTGCGTGCTGTTCGATTGCCGTTCTCGCTCTGCAGCAGATCGCAAGGCGACTGACACGACGTCACAGGGGGGAAGATCGGAGGAAGACGGGAAGGGGAGGGGGTGAGCAATGATCAGCTAAAGAAAGGAGGAATACACACTCACAGACGGGTGAGTGACGAAGAGAAGGAATACACAGCTCACCTGCGGGGAACGAGCCAGAGCCAGAGAGGGCCACAACAAACAGAGAATCGAGGACAAGGTCGGGTCGCCGCTCTCAGAGGTGGGGGGGGGGACTTCACCGACACACACACGCGGAGTCAAAACACCTGTAGCTCCAGATGCGGCGAAATCAGGTCGCTCGGCGAGCAGGGGAAGGCCGGAGGATGGGGGGGAAAACGCGAGGTTGGCTTATTGTTGCGAGGTAGTCCCAAAAAAGACGAAGTGGAGTGGAGGATCAACGTTGGGGGGGGGCCTTCGCAAAACCAAACAGAAGAAGTGGACACCAATGGCGATTCGCCAGAACACACCACCGCACAAATAGATACTTGTCTGCCTGTGTATCTCACTTTCGCTTGCACGCGGAGGTGCGCAAGCGCAGCGCAGAGGGTGCGGTTTGTGTGCAGACACGCGGGCAGAGCCTCCTGGATGAGACGCTAGCACGCAGCTGCAACGCCAGCAACAACTAAAGAGAAGGAGTATGAGAGGAAGTGAAAGGAGACCAAGAAGAAAAAGAGGAGAAAGCGAACGGGAAGCCAAAAGGTCACCCGAGCGTCAAGAGCCGCAGGTGAGCGACCGAGTCAAGCAAGGAAGGACACAGGGAACGGAGGGAGGGAGATCGAAGTTTGACGGGGGAGCGAACTCAGCGGACAGCGGTGACCAGAAAACAGCAAAAAAAGGAAAGGATGTAGAGGGGGGGGGCAAGCGACACACACAAACACACACACACACACACACCCTTACGGAGACGTGAGGGGGTGAAGTGCACCGACAGGTAAAGCTGTTTTCGNGCAAGGAAGGACACAGGGGCACAGGAAACGGAGGGAGGGAGATCGAAGTTTGACGGGGGAGCGAACTCAGCGGACAGCGGTGACCAGAAAACAGCAAAAAAAGGAAAGGAAGTAGAGGGGAGGAGGGCAAGCGACACACACAAACACACACACACACACACGTGGCTGACACGGTGAGGGGTGGTGGTGTAGGAAGACTGCAACGAGAAGCGGGAGAGGTGAAGACGGGGGGGCGAGGGGCGTGCGGAGGGAAGTCACCGGGACGAGAGACGAGAACACCCTTCGCGGAGGTGTTTCACGTCTTCAGCGTTGGAGATGATCTTCAAAACCGACACAGCGCGCGTCCGCTGCTCGCTCTTCTTGACGCTCGTGCGAGTTGCTGTCCTGGAGCCTCACCCCGACGATGTGATTCGGTGGAGAGGCGGCAGGTAAGGCAGGNCCCAGAATGTGTGTGCCGACCAGAAGCACCCGAACACACGCACACACACAGCCTTACGGACACGAGAGGGGGTGAAGTGCGCAGACAGGTAAAGCTGTCTTCGCGACTGCGGTGCCGCGGAGAATCGCGCGTTCTCGGGCAAGGCAGGAAGGATGGAACTCCGAGGAGGATGGGGGGGGGGAAAGCAAAGACAAACCGAAAAAGAAAAGACACAAAGCTCAGCGGACGGTTACAGGGCTATCCAGGCAGTCACCACCGCCAAAGGAACACGAAACACTGGTGGGCGAGGGAGACGAGGGGGGGGGATGGAAAGTGAGTCGGGTCTGGTGCAAGACAACGCTCACACACACGCGCAAACGGCACAAGACAGGTAGCCTCAGAGGGACACACGCGCAGCAGGGACTTCTGGAACTACCGACACAGGTGCGCTGCGGCCTCAATCGAGAGCAAGCTCCGCCACACGAAGCAGAAATCCAGGATTTCACACGAACGATGGGAGAAGACGTAATACCACAAAAAAAAAAAAAGAGGCGCCCACAGACACAGACACGCACACACACACACAAACACAAGGGGGAAAAAAGAGCAACACAAACGACACGGAGAAAGGGAGCAGAACGGGCAGCGCACACTTCTAAAACCGCCACAGTCACAAGCGAACACAACAAGCGGGGAGGAGGAGAAGGAAGGGGCAGAGAACCACAAACAAAAAGAACAGGAGTCCTCGTCAAGGTGGGGAGGGGTCTGCCACAAACGGCACAAGCCACAAGACAAGTAACAGGTCAAGACGCGCACGAAGA
>JASAOO010003176.1:0-26811 GCA_030849075.1 Zelonia costaricensis | reverse complement strand
GAGCACTTCAAGCAGAAGTTCGCCGAGCTGCTGGAGCAGCAGAAGGCCGCACAGTACCCGAGCAAGTAAGCGCATTGGGGGTGCGCTTCAGAGCCCAACCCCATAGAGTTGGCGGGCGAGAGTGAGAGAGCGAGATAGGACCGGTCATGCGAAGGGAAGTCTCGATCCCGCGTAGGGGTGCGGAAGGGGGGTTTGATTGCGCCTGCGGGGGTTGGCGCCCGACGTCCTCACGACTGGGAACGGCGATTCTGCAGCGGAAAAGCGGTAAAGGAAAGAGGCGGAGCTCCTGCACGTGCGATTACACGGGGCTCCTCTTCTCGCGCTCTCGTGAGTCCCGCATCGGCGACGCCAGCTGCTTTGTTCACCGCCCCCCCCCATTTCCCCTCTGCACGGCCTGACGCTTCCCGCGTGCTCCTCGACACGACACGCGAGTAATGGCGGATGATGAGCGCCTGCGCTCTGCTTCGTGTTGTGCCTCCTCGCGTCTCCTTACGCCGTTGTCGCGTGGTGTCCGCGTCGACACGTCTTTCCTCGTTTCGACTGTTTTGTATTTGTTTATTTTTTCCTTGGTTCTCCGCCTCCTTTCTCCCCCCGTTCCGAATCACTCCACGAGTTTCACGGCCCGCCCTCCTTCCTCCTCTCTTTCCCCCCGCATCGCTCCGCTCAAGTGGCTTGCGCTTGTGCCACTCTCCCCACGTTCCGCGCTCCATCCTCTCTGTCGCGGCCGCCCCCTGTGGGCGGTCCGGGCGTGGGATTGGGGGGGGGAGGGGGATGTGGGAATGGGGCAGCTCGAGATGCCGACGGCAGAAGGGGGCAAAGGGTCGAAAGAGAAATGAAAAAAAGAAAGAACGATGTATCGAGATTTCCTAGTGCGAATGAGAGACAAAACAAAGAGAAAAGTAACAACGTGCACGCCAAAAGCAAACAGCCAGTCTCAGCCCACAAGTGCCACGTGGGCACTCCCACGCACGCCCACCCCGCGTCGCAGAACGGCGTGGCTGCTTACTAGCTCTTGTCCAACTTGATAGAGAAAGGTGAGAAGGACGAGAGAGCGCGGGGTGGAGTCGGGTTAGGGGAGAGGAAAGGGCAGAGGAGGGGGTGGGGACGTCACCTGTCCTGCCCCTACGACCGCCGCCAACGCTTCTTTTTTTTTTTTTTGCAGCTGCACTGTATGTGTGCAGCGCCCCCCCCCCCTCTCGCCTCCCCTCGTCCTTGCCCTCATCTCACTGGTCCACGCAGGTGCACTGGTCTACGTCGGTCGCGAATCACCGCGGCCCCCTCCTTTTCCTTTCTACCCCTCCCCCCATTATGCGAGCGACCCACATGCCTTTCACTGCTTCTCTATGCACCACCCCTGCTCTCTACTCACACCGCGCTGCTCCTCTGCCCGGCCCTCCCTCTCTCCCTCCCCCCTTGTGACGCTTGCCACTTAATTCTGAGGAACTTGTGCTGTTTTCGGCGTAGCACGTCCTCGCTGGCGCAGCGTCTTTGCCCAAGCCATGCTGCGAGGGTGCCGCGTCTTTCTTTTTCGCATGCGGGGCGGCCGCATGCTGGTCGACTACAAGGTGCTCTCCCGTAACCACCGCCGCTCCATTCGCGTCGAGGACGCCCTTGTCGACCCGCTGCTGCCGACCACTGTTGTCCCGCTACCGTGGTTGGAGCAGCTCAGGTGCCCCTCCACCCGGCTGCTGACTGGCTACCATACCGAGGAGGCCACCTTTGCCGCGCCGAACTACGGCGACCGCATCCGTGCCACAGCCGCGCCATCCCCGTCGCCGGCCCGCAAGCCGGGCGAGGCCGGTCCGCAGCCCAATGCGATCCGTGCCGGCCCTGTCGTGCTGTACATCACCGGGCAGAGCAACCCGGTCGTCTTGAACCCGCTCTTTGTGTCGCCGGAGGAGTGGGGCCTCACCCTGCCCAATGGGGAGCTGGATCTGCGCCTTGGCATGGACGCGATTGAGCAGTGCGCCCTCTACGCTGAGCTCCGTCCTGGCGGGCTGCTTTACTCGAAGCTGCCGCACCCGAGTCTCGCCGCGGCGATGGAGCCGGTGCAGGATACGCTGAAGCGCTACGGCATGCAGTGCGGTCTGGCGGAGTCGCCGCTTGTGCCGCGGCCGTGGACGCGCATGCGGTACATGTTCATCGACGAGCTGCAGCGGGGCCCGAAGATGACGGAGTTCGTCGGCTACAACCCACGCAGTGGCACCCCGTGGCGCTTCTCGCAGCATACCAAGTACTTCCGCGTGGGTATCTGGCGCGACACGATCCGCCGCAACGAGATGAACGACGGCCTGCACGCGCACAGCAGCTGGCAGAAGTCGCCGCAGCAGGCGGTGCCGGAGGTCAGCTTCCTGGCGCCGTTCCCGTAAAAAGAAGAAGAAATGAAGACGGGCGCGCTGCACGCCTCGATGGCGTGCGTGTGTTTGTGTGTGTGTGTGTGTCTCTTTGTGTTGCGTGGTCGTGTAGTTGATTCGCTGTCACATTTTTCCTTTGCGACGTTCTGTCGTTGAGTCGAACTCTCCACGCGCTCTGCGGTGCGGAGGATAGCCAAAGCCACAAAGACGAGAAGATGATGACGTCACTCGGTACTTGTGACGGGCGCCGGCGTCTGGCATGTTCACAGGAGCGCAACTCGGCTCTGCGCTGGCGGAGCCACGGGTGCAGGCGTTGGAGACGCGCAGATATGCGATCATGAAACAAGGCGCGTCACGCGCCCTCGCACCACGCGCGCGCGCGCGCACCCCCCGAAACGCATGTCGCGACTGCCGCATACGAGTGAGCGGTACGCTGGCTCGCTCGCGGTGGGACGGCGGCGTGGGGTGAACGTCGCCGCTCTCGGAAGCAAAGTGGCAGGTGTCTTGCAGGACGTGACGTCGACTAGAGGCCCCCCTCTACACTCCCCATCTCTTTCCACACCGTTCTCACACTGCACTGCTCCACCTCTCACGTGCCGATTGCGTTGACCACTGCTTCTCATCGCGCTTTAGCAACCGCAGCTCGCGGGAGGGGTTGCCGCTCTTGGCGCCTGCTTATCTTCTGCACTCTTCACCGCACCTGGACTGACAAGGCGAGCGTCTGTGGACGCGCTGCCTCTCGTGCGGTACCTTGCGCAGCTCCCTCGACTCGCGACGACGTTGCTGCGACACACGCACTCTTCTCCCACTTTCCGTGCTTCGCTGGCTCGAAAGAAAGGAGGACCCCCATGTCGTGGCGGAGGTCGAGCGGCGCCCTCGTGGGCCTGCAACGTACCTGGTCCGCTTCTTCTTGTGTGCGGCGCTGGCGGACACGACTCACAGCGCCACCGCCCGTATCGCCGCGTGTTGTGGGTCGCAAGGCACTGGGCCGCCGCGCAAGTCCTCACCGCGCCTCGCCGAGTGAGAACCTGCTCTCCCCATTCGGTGCCGTGCTGCAGGGCTCGTCGCGCGGGCCACAGGCCTCCTTCGCCGAACCGCTTGACGCGTGGCTCGCCGTGCTGGCCGACTCGGTGCCCTTCTACAAGGAGTGCCTCGTCGTGTGCCCGTCCACGGCGTCGGCGGCGCAGGTGCAGCGCGTGTGGGACCGCTGCCGGGAGCACATCCCCACCGCACACGTGGGCAGCATGACACAGCGCACGCAGGCGGCGCCGCCGTGCTCTGACATCTCCTCTTCACCCGGGGCGGCCCTGCCAGCGGCCGCCTCTCCCCCGCAGTCGCTCTCCTCGTCATCAGCAGTACCAGCGGCGCACTCCGCGTTGACTCTCTCGCCAGGCAATGCAGTGGCGCAAGCCTCAAGCCGATCGACGCGGCCGCTGCCGGCGCTGCGCTCCCCGCTTGAGGCCGTTGCCGCCGGCTCGCTGGACCTCGTGGTGCTCGCCGGCAACGTCTTTGCGCACGAGATGCTCTTCGACGCGCCGTGGCACCTCTCGCACGCACACCGGGTTCTGCGACCCCACGGTGTCGTGGCGATTGTGGGCCACGCTGCGGAGACGGAGGTGACAGCACCGGCGTGGGCCGCAGAAGACGCCGGCGGCTACCTCGAGAGCAGCCACCTCGACGCCCAGGAGTGCTTGCGGATCGCAGCAGCAGCTGCGACGGCGGCGTGTGAGGGCGACGACGTGGCGCCGGTGCAGGCCCTGCGCCGGGCGGTGGAGGTGCACGAGACGCTGCGCAGCGGCCACGCGGATGTCTTCTTTCCCTTCCCAAGCGTGCGCCGGCGCTGGTTCACCTCCGAGTACGCGATGACGCCGGCGGCGCTTGTGGCACACTACCGCGCCGCGCCGCTCTACCAGGCGCTGCACAGCCCTGCAGGGGCGCTCTGGTGGCGCACGATTCAGCACCGCCAAGAGGCGGCTGATAGGGCGCCAGACAGCTTCTTCGTGGATGTCACTGGGTCCCTTTGGAATGAGCAGCACACTGCACCTTCTGGTGACTCTTCAGGGAACGACCCAGACGTGGCAAGCCTCGCGGCGTGGTCGCCGACTGGGGTGCGTCGTCGCCGCAGTGCGGCCGACCCCCTCGACGTCCTGCAGGCGGTCCTGGATGCCCAAGTCGCTGCGTCGGGGGGCAGTGCCGCGCCGTCACGGGCACCGCTGCGGGTCCACATGCAGCACTTTGTGGTCACCTGCAGCGCACGCAGCATGAATGCAGCGCCGCCCACGGATGGATCGTTTGGCAGAGTGCCGGGAACGCGGCCTCGGCTAGCGCTCCCTGCGCACGACCCGCCTGCGATTCCGCGTTAGGCAACCGGGCCTCGGTGCGGGTTCGCGGCAAGGGAGTGGCCCACTGCGGCCGACGACTTGTTCACATGTGACGTTGCGTGACGCTGGGACGCGTTAAGCGAGCGGCGAGCTTCCGAGTACTCAAGCTCGTGGCTAACACGGCAAGAGAGGGCAGCGCAACACTGCAGCGCATGCGTAAAGCCAAGGAAGAAAAAAAAAAGAAAAAAAAAGAAAAAGTACACAATAGATGTCTAGAGTTGTGCGTCGCGAGTAGAGCCCCACTCCAGATACGCGAGGCAGCTCTGCCCAATTGCCGACTCCCTGCTCCTTGCGAGTGGCCGGCGCCCTCTCTCACCACCCACGCATTATGCGCGCTCTGTCAGAGTTTCTCTCGTGCTCCGCCCACAAGGTCATCTGGCTGCTCCACTTCGCTAAATGGCTCACCGCTCTTATCACCACTACCAACACTACCACACATTTGTGCTTCTCACGCACGCTGTTGAAAACAAAAAAACAAAACAAAACTCGCGTCCTCCTGCGCGTTGCGCCCCCCACCCCCACCCCCACACTCCTCCTCGGCGCAGCGCTCACTGCGCGTCCCCCCCCCCCCCCGCTCCGCTATCCCCCTTCCCTATCCCCCTCTCCCCCTCCCCGAGTTCTTCCCATCCCGAGCTGCACGTAGCGGGCTTGCTCCCTTCCTTGTTCCTTTTGTATTGCGCTGCTGCCCCCTCCCCCTCTCTCCTGCTCTCATCGACTTGTTTTTTTTTTGTTTTCGTTTGGGCTCAATCGCAATCCGGCATCCTTCCCCCCTCACGCCTTTCTCTATCACCCACATACACACCTCGCTCCATACATACATCACGGCACGCCGCAGAGCACACCGATCGCCTTCTTCTCGTCGACAGGCCCGACACCGTCCGCACCGTCCCACACCCCGTCGGACACGGCGAAAGGCAGGGAAAGAGAGAGAGATCGCGGCGCGAGACGTGTGTGTGTGTGTGTGTGGGAAGAGACCTGCGTTCGTCTTGAACTGCTGCTCGTGCGTTAGACTGCCGCGCACGTTGGCTGCTTCCGGGGCATCGTCACGGCGTTGTCCTTGTCTCTGCTGCCCATCGCGGGAGGGGCGCAAGAGAAGGGGGGAGGCGCCTCTGCTTCGCTGTCCCGTCGGACTGTGTCACCGCTGCTTTCTTCACGCCGTGGCCCGTCCTCCACAGGACAACGCCTCTCTCGTTTTTTTTCCCGCTTTGTGTGCTCGTGTGGGCCGCGCGAGGAGAGCCGAGGTGTTTCGCCAGCGGAGCGCCTTTGTTTGTTTTTCCTCGCCGCCAACTCTCGCGACGGAGTGCCCATCTTCCCCCCCTCCCGTCCTTCTTCCCGTCAAGAACCTTCAAGAAGCCGGGGTTTTCGGGCTGCTTCATCTTTGCCGTGCCCCGCTCTTTCGGAGCTCCTACACCGCGTCGGACTGGACTTGTCTGCTTGTCGTCCTCGCGCGGACCTCTGCTTCCACGGCCTTTTCTTCTTGCTGTCGGCGTTGGTGCTCAGAGTTGGCCTTCTCTTGTTTTGCCCGTAGCTGCTCTCCTGCCGCGGAAAGAGCGCTGCCACGGCACCATACGCGCCCCGAATCCTCCCCCCTTCCTTGCCATCACGCGCTGTCGAGCGCTACGCTGTTGTTGCAGACCGAGACGCACACACACACACACACCACACCACACCACACCAGCGTTCACGAGGTGCGCTTCGTGTATTTTTCTTCTGAGTGTGTGCGTCCCCTCCCTGCCTCCCTAGCGTTTCGCGGCGCGTCTCTCTGCATCTTGCGCTCTGCTTCTTACTTGGAGGAAACCGCGGGGCGTGGGTGATGTCGACGCGGTGCGGGTTCGGCACGTTGACCTTCTAGATTTTGCGGGGACCCCCCCCCCCCCCCACACCCCCACTCGCACACTCACTGGTGAGGGATGAACCTAGTGAGCACCTACCTCCTGCTGCCGCTGCAGCGGAAGATCTTCAAGAACTTCGGTCACTACGACTACCAGACAAACACCTTTCACCTGAACGAGGAGCGCGTGAATGAGGTCTTCTTCGACCCGGCGTACAACCCGTTCGTCGACGTCCTGCGCGAGACGGCGCACGCCTCGGCCGTGGCGTCCTCGAAGGCCGCAGCCGCTCACGAGAAGGCTAGCGGTAGCGGTGGCACCAGCTCGCCAGCGCCCCAGCCATCGCTGAGTGCGCAGCCCGGTGCTGCCCAGAGTGGAGCCGCCGGCGGGGGCACAAGAAAGACGGGTGAGCGTTCCAGGCCGCCGGTGCGCCTGCTCAGCGGCAAGATCCGCTCGCCGGGCCTCCTCTCGTTTCTCCGCCGCATCACTACGCAGAAGTCGCTGACGGTGGAGTCGATCGACCTCGTGGTTGAGGTCGCGGCTCCGCCGCTGCCCACTCCAGAGGGTGCTGCTGAACACAGCAGCGCCGGTGTGGTGAACGAGGGGCATTGCGGCACGGAGGAGAACGCGGGTGGCGAGGCTGGCGTGCTCCCCAGCGCCGCGGCAACCGGCACGGGCGAGGATGGCGCACCCTTCCTTTCCTCTTCGACGCGGCTCGCCCACTCCTACTCCATCGAGGACCACACCCTGCTGCTCGCGCGCGACGCGGCAGAGGAGCCCGACAGCGACGACGCTGCGGAGCCTGGCGGCGGCGGCAGCCCATCACCGGGCTCTCCGACGCGTGGCGGCGGGGGCGGACCGAGCCCGTCCTCGGGCGCCCCGCCGCGGCACTTCCACACCGTGGGGGACCTCATGACCTACCTGAAGCAGCAGCTGCAGGGCGTCACCGTCGGGGTGGAGGAGCTGCGACTCACCGTCTGCGTCCCACCCGCCGGCGCGAGCGGCTCGGTCGTCGGCCGTCGCTCCCGCGCACCCTCGGCGACAGCGCCGAGTCGGACCGCTGCGGCCACAGCAGCCGCAGACCCCGTGCAGCTGCGCAAGGGCACTCGCGTGGTGCACCTCTCCTGCCGGCGCGGTCTGCGCTTCACCGTCGACGAGGCGGCGGCGACCGCGGCGCCGGAGGACATGCAGTGCACGGCGGCGGTGGAGGACTGGCAGTGCTACCTGCATGTCATGGCGCAGGACGGGCCGGTGCCGACGGCGTTTGTGCTGGACGACCTTATCTTCGCCACCTCCACGACCCACGCCGCACAATCGCCACTCGCGCCTGTGATGCGGGCGAGCGGGGCGGCGGCGGCGGCGGCGGCGGCGGCGGCTGGGGATGGCTGCGGCTCTACACCGTTCACCGTGCGCGTTGCCCGGCGCGGCGGGGGCGTGCTGGTGGTCGACCCGGCGCCGCCTCGCGTGCTGGTCGAGGTGGAGGCCGCCGGCGGCTGGAGCGCGGTCTTGTCGGCGGCACAGGTGGCGCACCTGGTGGGCATGCTCGAGCAAGTCACAGACGGGCGACGCGGCGAGGCCGATGGCGCCGCCGCACCGGCAGCGGCGTCATCGGTGGCGGAGGCGGCTGCCAGCCCGGCAACACCGCGCACGGACGCGTCGGAGAGCGCGACGGCGGCGTTGCAGCGGCGGGTGGTGGAGGCGCCGGTGGAGTCGGGCGAGGCGGTGACGGCAGCCGCCCTGGCAGCATCCCAGCTGCGCACCGCGGCCAAGTACGTCAGCGTGCACTGTGGCGGCTTCTCGATCACGCTGCTGACGCAGGCGGTTGTTGGGGCCGGGGTCGTGGCGCAGGCGTGGCGCCGAGCCCTGTCGGCTGAGCAGCTCTTCTTGCTCGATGAGGCTGGGCAGGAGTCGCGCACCGAGCCGGCAGCACCCGTCTACGAGGCCCTAGCCACGGCGCACCTCACGTACGCGATGCGCGACGTCGACGTGCTTTTCCCGAACATCGACGCCTCTGCGCCACCACCAAGCACGTTGCCGCTGCCAGCGTCGGCGGCGGCGACGCCAGTCGCCAGCGGTGTTTTCCAGCAGTCCGCGCGGAAGCGGAAGGTGTACCGTAAGATTTTCGACAATCAGCTTGCCGACCCTGCAGTGACAGCGAAGCTGGAGCAGAGCCGCGGTGAGGCCGCGAGCGTCTTCGTTGGCGTCGGCGCCATCTCGTTTCTCGAGTACCGCAACGCGGTGCACACCACGGCGACGGAGGACACCGCGTCCCCCGCCTCGCCGCCCCCTTCACGGCATCTGTGGCGGGACGGTGGGCTGCGGCCAGCGCGGCTCATGCACGCCGAGCGTGCTCCGTACGCCCTGGTCCTCTTCCACCGCACCACCCTGCCGCTGCTTGAGGTGCCGCCCAGCAGCGGCCTGGGCCTGTCCGCCTCCGCGTCCCTCGCCCACGCCACGCAGCCGTGCCTGCGCAGCCACCAGGAGACGATTGTCGTCGGCGTCGCCAGCATCGTCGTGCAACTCGATCCCGGTCTGCTGGAGGCGCTGGTGGCCTACGGCGCCACCGTCACGGAGCAGCTGCGCCACGTAGGCGGCTGTACCGCACGCGCCGACGTGGAGGGGGCGGCGAGTCCAGCCTCGGCGGCGGTGTCGGCGCGCGCTGAGGGCGTCCGCACGCCCCCGCCGACATCGCCGTTGTTGCCGTCCGCCGCGCCGTCCCCGCAGGTACGCACGCGCAGCTCCGTCAAAGTCTTCCTCGAGAGCATCGACGCGTCCGTCCGGTTTCCTGTGCCGACGGAGGGGCCGAGCGATGGCACCGCCGCGAGTGCGGGGGAGTCGGCACTGCTGACGCGACTGCTGCAGTGCCTGCGCGAGACGAGCCAGCACGCGCACACACACAACCGCCGCTTCCTCCGCCGCCGCGCACGGCAGACTCAGGGTGGCGCGGACTGCGCCGACGTTGCGGCAGGGCTGCTGGCGCTGTGCGCCGTTCAGGAGCAGCTTGGCTTCCCCGAGGACGCCACCCGACGCGCGCGGTTTCTGCCTGAGCTCCTGCGCTTCTCACTGCGCGACCTCCAGGTTGTGCACACGCCATCTGCCGCGCGGGCCCGCACGGGCAGCGACGGCCGGGATGCCGCCGCCGCCGCCGCATCACAGCAGGACGTGGTGTACGTGCCGGCCAGCACCTCCGTAAAGTGGCGTGAGGCGGTGGTGTACGTGCGGGACATTTTGGAGGACACCAAGTCGGAGCTCCTGCGTGTCAACTACAGCCCTGAGATGCACATACAAGTGACGCACACGGGTCTCTCCGCTGGCCACCGCGGCGCCTGCGCGGCGCTGCAGCGTGTCCTCGCGCTGCACGTCCGACTTGGCGAAATCACGACGACCGCGCTGACGCAGGACGACTACCTACTCGCGACGTACTACGTGAACGAGCTCGTGGCGACGCTCTCGCGGTGCCGCCAGCGCCTGCACACCACCGACGCGACCGCCGCCGCCGACGCCCACGAGAGGCCAGCGGGCTCGAGCCGCTCATCTGCGCGTGTCGACCCTGCCACCGCACGCAGTGCGACGTCCCCGGCGGCCTCGCCGCCGTCGCCGCCTGCGCTGGACGGCCGTGAGCGCCTCCCTGAGTCGGCTGTGGCCGAGGCCTTCGCCGTTGCCGATGCCCACGACAGCGCGCGCGGTGCCGCAGCAGGTGCTTGCGGCCCCGGTGGCCGTGCCAGGCGCGGCGGGCGAGGCCGCGCGAGCGGCAGCCGCGGCTCCTCCACTGCCGCCGCCGCCGCCGGGTCCGCGCCGTCGTCCTCCTCGTCGTTTTTCCAGCTCACCGTGCCGGCGCTGTGGCGGTGCATCGACACGACGTGCACGTCGGCGGACATCCGCATCGGCCGCATTCGTCTTGGCCTCCTCGCGCCGCGCCTGTCGCCGATGGGGCAGGTGGTCGGCGAGCCGTTGTTCCGCTGCCTGCCCAAGGCGCAGCGCCGCTGCCTCGTTGACCTCAACTGCTTGTACCACTTATACATCATGGAGCTGCTGGAGGTGTCAGTGCGCGGCCTGACCGCGAACGGGGCCCTCGCTGGGGCTGGGCAGGCCACGTACGCCCGCGTGCGTGTCGGGGGCTTCTCCCTGTGGGAGCGGCGGCCGGCCCCGGCCCCGCCGCGGGCACTCGCCGCATGCGGTGACGGTCGACTCTCCGGCGTCATGGCGTCGTCGCTGTACAACAGCTCTGCGTCTGGCGCCCCGGGCTCTGGGGCACCGGCACCGTACGCAAGCGTGTCGGAGTCGGCAGGCGCGCGGCGGGAGCTGGCCTACTACCTGGCCACAGCGGCCACGGCCGCCCACTCGAGCCACCATCGCGGTGGCGAGACGCTGGTGCAGCTGGTGCAGAGCTTCACGGAGGCCGACCACAGCAGCAGCGACAGCGCCACCGACGCGAACGGCGACGAGGGTGACGAGGCGACGCTGGACAGGGATATGGCAACGGGCACGAAGGTCGGGTTTGAGGATAGGAGCGATGCACGCCGGAGTGCGCGGGTGCTCGCTGCGTTGTGGGACGCCTACGTTCACGAGATGGAAGACGGGCGCGACGCGCCGCCGGCGACGTCGCATGGGAGAGGCGTGTGCGAGGTGCGCCTGCTCGAGGCGACCGAGCCAGCGGTGACATCGTCGCTTGCACCGCCATCACCTACCCGGTCCAACACGCGTCACGTGTCGATGCAGCTGACGGGGCTCGGCCTGCACCACGCCGTCGCGTACAACGGAGACCACCTCGCCGCGGTGCTCAAGCAGTTCTTCACCGGGGCTGATGGGTCCGTGGCCGCGGCACCAGCACCCCCTCCACCGGTGCCGATTTCGGGGGCTCGTGGTGGCAACACTGCCCGCGCCGACACCGATGAGGGCGCAGCGGCGGTGGCGGCTTCGTGGTACACGGAGGTGCGCGTGGACATGGTGAACTTGATGGCCACGTACCGCCCCCACGGCGCTGGTCGTGCGCTGGCCGTGCTCCTGCTGCCACGCGCCTCGCTTTTCCTCGAGGCCCCCGTGTCAGTAGCCGCTTCGCAGACACCGGCCTCGACGGAGCCGCGAGCCGCGCGCCGGTCCGCTGCCACCACGTGCCCCCCTTCCTCCTCACCACCCGCACTGGTACAAACCTCAACGGCCGCCGCCGCCACCTCTCCTGCCGCGGCGGCGGCCGACACCCCGGTGATGGAGGTGCGGGTCCGCGCCTGGCTGCACACCCCGCTGCCGCTCTACGTGTGCAACGACTGCGAGGTGGAGGCGCTCATGGGCGAGGTGCTCGATCCGGCCGAAAGCGATGACTGGGGCGTTGATCTCGAGAGCGCCGGGTTCGTGCGGCTCTGCGAGGTCGTCTCCACGGCTGCCTCGCCTGCGGGCACCGCGAGTGGCTTCACGCCACGGAGGCATGGCACGGTGGCGGGCCCCACCTCGACCGGTGCGGGACTGCCGCTGCCGACGCCGAACCTGCTGGTCACGGTGCACGCAAGCGCGGCCGCGGCGGACGCGTCTGCTGCGTCTGGCGGTGACGGCGAAGACGGCGCGACCCGGGCCCCGACAATTTCGGTGCAGCTGCAGCATGTCGAGCTCTCCGCCTTCATGGCGAAGGACTCTTTCGAGGTCTTCCGCGATCTTGCCGAGACGTGGGGCTCCGGCGCCGACCTGCAGACCACCGACGCGCCGGCCGCGCTGGTGATGCGCAGCGGCCCTGGCTTTGAGTGGGTGGCGGAGGAGGTGGCGCGCAGCTGCGCCCCGATGACCTTTCGCGTCAACCCCTACCTTGCCCCAGACGAGGTGGCGGCGCAAGAGGCAGCCGAGGACAGCGCGCCGCAGCACCGCGCCCGCAGCGCGCTGCGCCACATCGCCAGCGTGGAGGACCACACCTCTCACTACCCCTTCGCCCCGTCGTCCGCAACCCTGGTGGGGTCGCGCACGCTTGAGGCGCCGTGGGGGATAGCTCCGGCGTCCCACCGCGGCGGCGGCGGCAGCGGCCACGCGTACGACTACCAGCACTGGCTCGACGCCCTGCACGCCTCGCGCGGGCGTGATTCGCGGCTGCACGACACGTACCAGACCCGCGTCGCCCAGCTGCTGGACGGTGCGCCGTGGGTGCCTGCGGCAGGGCTACCAGGACCCGGATCGGTGCTGGCGAGGGATGGCGCTGGCGGCGCGGCAGGCCACACAGCAGCGGGGGCGAGGCCAGGCGCACGCGTGTCGCCGATGCTGCCACCACCACCGCCGCAGCAGCAGCAGGGGCAGGGGCAACGCACTTTTGCAGACGCTATGGACACCATCTCCGTGCCGAGCGACGACGAGGACGACGACGCCGGGGTGAACGTGCACAACGCCGCGGCACCGTCCCACCAGCTCAGACCAACACGCTCGCCGCAGCGCCTGCACGGACGCGGTCGGGCCGTGCGTGGGGTGACGAAGTCGCGCTCTCCAGCAGGTCGGCGGTCGCGGTCGCGCGGCAGGGCGAACATCGCGTCGCTGTCATCGTCCTTCTCGGACATGGAGGACTTCGAGGCGGCCAAGGCGCCGCTGGAGTGGTGCGTCATGCCCACGAGCAACGCAGGTGATGAGGACAGCGCCGGGTGTTCGCCCTCCCTGCTGTCCTCCAGTGACGCCAAGACGCCGGATGCGGATCGGTGCTCTGGCGGCGACAGCGGCGTGCGCGGCGGCGTCGTCGACCTCTTCGCGGCCTGCGAGTCGCAGCCGCACTTCCTGAGCTTCTGGTCGCGCGAGCGGGTCGAGGCGGCACGGCAGCGTCGCGCCGCGCGGCTGCACCAGCTGGATCGCACCGATGACGTTCTTCTGCATGACACGGCGGAGAAGTACCTCTACCCGCCAGCTGAGTTGGAGTTCTTCCTCAGCGACTGCGCCCTCAACGTGAGCCTCTACGAGGGCACCGACCTTATGGCCGCGGCCGTGCGCCAGCAGCGCCGTGGCTACCTGCAAATCGTTTCCCGTGGGGCGAGCATGGCGCAGGCCGCGTCCGTGGCCGTCCCCCGCGCTTCGAGCACGCACAGCGCCAGCATGGACACCGCCGCGCCGTCTGTTGCGGCGGAGACGGCCGTGCCGGCATTCAGCGATGCCGCGCAGCTGCGCGAGAGCCGCACGCAGCGGTCGCTGTCGCGGTGCAGCCGGGCGACGGCCACGACGAGCGTTGCCGCGCTGGCCGGCGGCGAGTCGTCAGCGTCGCGGCTGCGGCGGCTCGATGAGCGGGGCAGTCGCAGCGGCTTTGGCGACCGCGACCCGAGCAAGCGACTCGTGCTGAGCTGCCGCGGCATCACAGTGCAGGCCGACACGTTCCCCCAGGCCGCCGAGGAGGACCTCTGGTTCCGTGTGGTGGTGGGCGAGGTCACGGTGTTCGACTGCATCGACGTCAGCGACGTGCACCGGCTGCTCACTGCCACGCCACGCCCCAGCAGCACGGCCGGCGGCTCCTCCCCTTCCCCGGCTTCCGCGTCAGCCGTGCCAGCCGGTGGCGGGGCGGGGGACAGCAGCCAGCTGGAGCTGACCGGGCTGCTGACCTCGTCCAAGAGCGTCCACGTCACGACCGGCGGCATGCTCGCGGCCGAGGCGGCACATGCTGTCTCGCAGTTCCAGCAAGGTGGCAGCGAGCTATCGCTGGTGGTGCGGCTGCAGCCAACCTCGCTGACGTGGAGCGGCGCCTCGGTGGACTTTGCGATGTCCTTCTTTGCCTCGGCCGCTACCGCAGCGCCGTCAGTGTCCACCACGGTTGGTGGCAGCGGTGGTGGCACCGGTAGCGACAGTCCGTCCACGGCGACCGCCGCGGCGTCCGCAGAGGTCGGCGTCATCTCCGGCACGGAGGCGCCGCCGCTGTTCTTCCGCCGCGTCGTGGTGCTGCCCACCACGCTGACCGTGGCCGGCTCCTTCGAGAGCGACAAGGGCGTCCTCACGGCGCTGGCCGAGGGCAACTCGCTCGACGCGCTGCGGAGCATTCCCGTGCTGTCCTGGATCTCGCTGCAGGCGATCCCGCTGCCGATTCCGTTTATGCGCATCGAGGACTGCAGCAGCGCCGCGACGCTGCTGCAGCGCATTGTTGAGGACTCCAACTGCGTCTCAGTCCGCTTCCTGCTGACGGCCTGCTGCTGCGGACTGCAGCCCCTGTCGGCGGTGGCGCGGGTGGGCGAGGCGGCGAAGGGGCTGCTGTTGCTGCCGCTGTCCAACTACCGCGGCGCCGCGCTGCACCACGCCATCCGCACCGCGTCGTCCGTCTTTATGGAGGAGCTGCTCGCCCAGACCTCCGGCATGGCCGCGTTGCTTGCGAGTGGATCGTACCACGCCAGCCGTGCGCTGCTCGACGTGCTCGTGGCGCCGCAGCACCGCCCCCTCACCATCACCGAGCCGTCCCGCGCCGCGCAGCCGAGCGGCGTCACCGACGGCTGGCGGCAGGGTCAGGAGCAGCTTCGCGTCGGCCTGCAGGAGGCGCTGACGATGGCGAGCTACTGCACCGGCCCCGACGGCAGCCTCCTGCGCGTCCCTGCGGCGGCGCTGCGCCTGCTCATGGGCGTGTCGGGTGCCGCCACGACGACGCTGTGGGGGGTGCGCAACAGCCAAAGCAGCACCGTCCGCGAGCGCGACGGCTACATCTACAAGAAGAAGTGAGCTGTAGCTTCTCTTTCTTTCTATGGGGGACGAAGGCGTGCCGCGTACTCGCGAACGGAGAAGCCTCGTCCTCGCTCTCACTGCCCCTGAGCGACCTACCCTCTGCGTGTGGGCTTTCTCGAACCACGATCTTGCCTGTTTCTCTGTGCGTCACCGCACACGCAGCGGACTCCCTGGTGCGTGTGTTGCTTGTGGCATTTCTAACGCGGGGCTGCAAGAGCCGCCCCTTCCGCTTCTTCGTTCCCCCTCCGCCCCCGTGTGCTGACGCTCTTCTTCTCCTTCCTACCCCTCCCCTCTCCCCCTTTTACGCGCTTCATGGTCACCGCTTCCCCCAGCCTGTGACCGCCCTCCGCTGACGCAAACTCAAAGCATATCATACACGTGCACACAGGGTAGAAGAAAAAAAGAAAGACGTGATGGCAGCGCGGCAGCCCTGCAACTCCCCGCGCGGTCCCATCTTGCGAATCGCACGCTGTCGCGCGGCTCCTCCCTCGAGGTGCGCTCATGCCTGCGACACGAACGAGAAATCGCACGCCGCCTTTTCGTCTTCACTGCGGCGCCCCCTCCCTCTCCCCCCCTCACCGCATCTACCAACACGTCAAGTCGCTGCTGTCTTGCCCCACCCACTCCTCCCTCCTCCCTCTCCCTGCTCCACAGAACACCACCTCAACACGCACACACAAGCGACCTAGTCGACGCAGAAACAGGGCAGTGAAGGGCAGCCCATCCCCTCTCTGTGTCCCTCTCTCCCCTCTTCTGTACGCTCGCACAGGAGCGTCATCGACTTCCTCTCCTGTTGGGCCCGCGTCGCCGGTTGCGCGGCCCCCGCCGGCGCTGTCCGCCGCTGTGGTGTTGCACGCTTCGTAGGACCTCTCGGCACGTGCGCGTGCCGCTCCTGCGGCACCAGCGATCGTCGCCACTTCGCCCCTTTCCGTTCTTCTCCCCTGCCCTTTTTCGCGTCGTGGTGTTCCTTCGTTTTCTTTTTGGCTTCAACCAGAGACTACATCCAATGGACGGCAAGGTGGTCGTCTTCTTGCGCACCAGCAGCGTCGCGCGGGTGCCCCTTTACCGCCACCTTCGCTCGCTCGGCCTCACGCTCGTCGTCGTGCATCCCTACCTCCCCCTGCCCGAGTTCAACGGCGTCTTCCATCACTGGCTGCAGCGAGAGACGGATGACATCGATGAGGTGCAGGCGGCGCTGGCGGCCCTTCTCGGTCCGCTGCACCTCAGCCCAGACGCGGTCGTTTCGTTTGACGAGTACGCCGTGTACCAAGCCGCGGCCCTGGCGGAGCGGCTGCGGCTCACACCCGTCCCGCTGCCGGCCGCCGACCTCCAGCAGAACAACTTGAAGGACGCGTTCCGCCGCTTCTGCGCTCAGCACGGCGTCTCAGCCCCCAAGTCCGTCCCGCTGGTGGTCTCGGGCCAGCTGCCGAGCCGCGGCGAGATGGCAAACCTTGCCGGCGACGACGCCGCGTCCGACGTGGCGTTTCAGGAGGTGCGGCGTGCGCTGACGGCGGCTATCGCTGTGCAGCTTGCGGCTGCCGACATCGCGTACCCTGCTGTGCTGAAGCCGAGTCCCGGCGCGGGCAGTCTGCTAGCGCGGCTCTGCGCCACGCCAGAGGATGCGGTGGCACACGTATGGCGGATGTGGGCGGCACTGGCGAACCACCCCGACACGAAGCACTTCGTGGCGCTGGCGAACGGGGCTCCACCTGGTCCGCTGGCCGACGACGGTGCCACGGCGGTGCGTATTCTGGCGGAGGAGTACGTTGGGGGCCAGGAGGTGGACATCGACTGCGTCGTCGAGCATGGGGTGGTGCGCTTCTGCGCCATCTCGGACAACTTCGCCCCGTCGCCGCCGTACTTCGCCGAGGTGGGCGGACTGTGCCCATCGGCCCTCGACCCCGAGGGGCAGCGCGCCCTGCGCGATCTGCTTGCGAGGTACGTGGCGGCCCACGGCGCGCGCCTACACGGTGTGCTGCACTTCGAGGCCAAGTACGACGCGGCGCGGCGACGGGCGGTTGTGATTGAGGTGAACTGCCGCCCAGGCAGCGCCGAGACGCACACGATGCTGCACACGGTCTACCGTGAGATCAACCTCGGCGAGTCGCTCGTGCGCTGCGCGTTGGGGCTGCCGGTGCTCGACCAGCTCGCTCGTCTCTATCCCGACGTGGTGAGGCAGCCGCAGGAGGACGTTGCTGCAGCGTCGGCGACCGCGGCGGGTGACGGGGCGACGACGGCCGCGGCCCTTCCAGCGGCGATGTGGGCACTGCTTGGCGGACCGTCCCGCGGCTTCTTCCCCCCGCAGTGCTGGGCGGCGTCAGTGAATCTGTACCCGACCCGCGCTGGTGTCCTCCGCAAGGTGAGCGTGCCTGTCACGGATGCGTCGCTCGTGGCCTTCTCCGTGTCGGCCGGCGCCGGCGACGCCGTGGCGCCGCCGCCGGTGCGCTTCTACCTGCTTTGCTGGATGGTGGCGCGGGGCAAGACGGCCGCCGAGGCGACGAAGAGCATTCGCCGGCTGACAGACGCGTTCGAGCAGGACGTCGGCGAGCCTGATCCTATCCGCCATGCCGCATAGTCTACGCAGCTTGTGAATCTGAGTGGCTGTGGTGGCGAGGAAAGAGGAGAGAGGAAGAGTGGAGGGTGCGGTGTGGGCCGAGTCCACCCTCGACCCCCTCGACGAGCAGCCGAGCCGGGACCCCCCTCCGCGTACGCCCAAGCTGGAAAGTGAAACGGACAACGAAGCAAAGCGGGGGCGGGGGGGGGCGGGGGCGGTTTGCGGCTGTGTCCGCCTGTAATTGGATCTCTGCGTAGGCGGCGCTAGCTTGGCACCGTCACAACCGATGCGCCAGGGTCGCGGTGAAGGTGCGCAAGAGCGTCTCTCTCGCGCCCCTTCCTGTGCAGTCTTGTGTTTGAGTCGCTGCTTCTTCCCTCCCCCCTACCTATGTGCATCTTCACACTTGGCTTCGCTGGCACTGTCGCCTGCGGGCACGGCTCGGAGAAGGGGCGGAATTCATGTCGTTCGGAGCAGCAATCGAAAAGCCCCCAAAAAGAGTGTGTGGACGAGCTAGGCCTGCGGAAGAACGACGCATCGGTCTCCCTTCGTTTCTTTCCGGCTTCGAGTTCCTGCGCAGCACCTTGTCGTTTGTTCATTTTCGTTTGTGGGGGGGGGTCTTCGATTTCGGCTTCGTATGGCTGCTTGTATTCCTTCCCCCCTCCCCCTCGTTGTCCCCACTGCGACTGTTTGTCTTCGCCCCCCCCCCCCTCCCCCCTCCCTCCGTCCTTCCCCCCCGCCGTGCTTTTAGGAGAGGCTTCCGTGTTCACACTATCCTGTGCCGATGTGCACGCAGGCAAAAGAAAAACACAAACCCAGCTCACACTCGCCGGACGCGAGGAACTCTGCTGGCGCGTGACTGACTGGCAGCGCGTACCCCCGTTAGTGACTTCTCGTTCTCTTAGTGCTTCCTTCTCCGTTCTTTTTCCCTTTGGCCCTTTTCTGTTTCACGAGGCGCTTCTCCTCTGCCTTTCTTTCCCTTTTTTTTTTGCTGGGTTCTCTCTGGCGGGGGGTCGTGTCCTCTTCGCAAGCGTGGCGACACTAAAAAGCGTGCATTTCTAAAACGTGCATCGTGGACGCCACCTGCGCGGCGTGCTTGTGTGTTCGTTCGTGACTCCGCAGAGTTAGCCACCACCCCTGTTGTTTGTTTGTGGGTTCATTCTGGTACTGACACACGTAGGCACACAACGAGGAAAACAAACAGTCAGCAAACACAAACGACGCTACGCGCCCGCTGGAAGGTTTTATGTTTTTTTTTCCTTTTCTCGGCAGCCTCACTATCGAGGACTGCGCATATCCCTCCTCCACGGGTTGCCAACTCCCCCCCCCCCGGCGGCCCATCACACTTCTTACCTCTTTTCTACTGGTGTCCGCCGGGAGCCCACCGTGCGAGGTTTGTGCGCAGCTGCCCCATTGAACCTAAAGACACGCGCGGAGTTCAAAAAGAAAAAAAAAAGACCCCTCACGGGTGTGGTCGCTTGACTCATTTCGTTTCTTGCTCAGGCTGGACTGTGGCACACACACACACACACGTCCGCGGTTACGGGAAACCCTCGTGCGCGGCCGCTGGCAGCGGTGTCGAAGTGCGCGTGCCACGGCTCGACGTGCGTGCACGAGTGTGTTCCCTTTTGTGTTGTAGCCGCTTTGCTCCGTTTCCGCGCACCTCCTCCGTCTCCTTCGTTGTGGGAGGAGAGGCTGCTGGCTGCGGCCTCGTTACGTGTAGCCACAATGTCCGTCGTCGACGCTCGAGCAGCGTGCGCGAGATAGGCAAATCAGCACATCGCGTTCACCGCTATAAACGGCGCGCCGAGGGGCAGCGAAGTAGAAAACACACGGCAAAGCCAGGCGGAAAGAAGTTGGAGAGTTCTCTGGATAACGGGGAGCTACCTGCGCAGGCAGATGGGCACTGCTTCGAGGCGCCGCTCAGATCAGCTTCCCGTTTTGAGCGAGTCCATGGCGAATAGCTGAGACGAACAGACTCGTACGTTGAGCTCGCTTGACGTCAGCAACACAGCACTCAACTTCTCACCTTGTGCACGAACGCTATCCACACTGCTGTTGTCCCTCGGTTGTCGTACTCCACCGTGGCGGCCCCTTGAAGGGAGCACCCCCGCACACATCCGTAGTACACGCACACGCAGCGACACAGCTGCCGCACACCTCTCACCCCCTCCGGTGTGCGTAAACTTCGCACCCTCTACACACACACACATATCGACACACACACCTCTATACAAGCACACTGACGGACACACTCGCACCCCACTGCGTGTCCCACGTGCGTGCGTGGCATTCCTCTTCTTTTTCCTTGTTTTCTTTTGCGTTCCCCGCCTCCCCCGCAACGGGGCTCTCTCTCCCCGGCATACACGCTGGGCATGGGCATAGCGCTAGACCCTCTCTCTTCGCTCCCCCATTCACACACAAGCAAAACACAGCGCAGCAATCAAGCAGACGCCAGAGCGCCACCGCAGCGGCCCTTCTGCACCCTCGTCGGCCTTGAAAAGAGTCCTAGAGGAGCGCCGCTGGAGTTGTGCGGCTCCCAAAGCACACCACACCAAGATCGCCGCACCGAGGCCCACCCACCCACCCACCCACACGCACACGCACACACTTTGTTTTTGCTGAACGGCTTCGTCTGGCGCGGCGACAGGCACCGCTGCAAGCGACATCGTATCAGAGAGGCGCACAGAAGCAGAACGCAGTGTTCTCACGGCGAGGCCGTGGTCTCATCCCTCCACGAAGTCGTCGCCTTGCTCGCACCCCCCCTCTCCCCACCACCACTCCATCTCTCACTCTACGCTTGCTGTGATAGCGTCCACTCTTGAGTTTTGTGGTTCATCAGCTCGCGCTAAAAAAAAAAAAAATAGTGTGCACGATGAGCGGGCAGCAGGCGCACAACGGGAGCGGCGTCCCGGCGCGCAACCCCATCACGTACAACCTGGCTGCGCTGCGCCTCGCCCAGGCACCCACCGCAGCCGGCCCCGGGCCCGCAGCTGCCCCGGCGGCGACGAGTGTCTTCAGCACCCGACCGGCTGCCCCCGCCGCTGCTGGTGACGTCCCGCTCTCGGTGCTGCTCGCTGGTCTGGCGGTGCCTGCTACGGTCGCACCCCCGGCAGCCGCTCCACCGGCAAGCGCGGCGCCATCTGCCGGCATGCCAGTCCAGCCCAACGCGGCGAGCCCCATCGGCGTTAGCGGGAACGGCGTTTTTGGCGGCTTGCCTATGCGACCGGGCGTCCCGGCCGGCGGCACGGCGCCGGCACCGGGAGGACGGTACCCGGCGAGTGCGGGGATGCCGGTCCCCAAGGCGTCGCAGACCGCACTGGCCTACGGCGTCGGTCGACCCGCCGCGGTGGCGCCGCCGCCCGGCGCACGGCCCGCCGCCTCTCCGTCGTCTTGTGCAGCATCCGGTGCGTCTGGTGCCGTTCCACCGGCCCGCCCCGCAGCCACACCCGCGCCGCTGCACGCTGGTCCAAAGCAGACGGCGCCGCAAGCTCCGGTGCGCCACGCCGACCCTGTGAGGCCAGCCAGCCTGCCGTTCACCCCACCCCAGCCGCGCACCGCTACGGGACACATCGCCTCCCCCGCAGCTGCCGCTGAGTCCGCTGCGCCCGCAGCCCCTGTGCCGGCACCTGGAGTGCCAACCACTGCGCCGGCTGCCCTCGTTCCGCAGCCACGCTCGCAGGAGGTAACCCAGGGCCCACCGGCGCCGCGTTCGCAGGCGACGAAGTCGTCGCCACCGTCCATGGCGCGGCACGCACCAGGATCGCCATCGGGTGAGCCGACGCCAGCGCAGCAGCAGGTGCCGCCGTCGCCGTCCCGCGCCGTGCCGCAGCCCGCTTCTCAGAGTGCCCCGGCCCAGGGGCCCCCGACTGCTCCCAACGCCCCCGCCGCTGGCGCGTCGCGTGCCACGGACATCCGCTCCATGCTCGAGCAAATGGGCATCAACGCCCACGTCGCCGCCCACCCACGCGCGTCCGCCAGCGCACCTGCCGGCCAGCCGCACGAGATGCCGCCACGTTCTCAGCCGCCACTGCAGGCCCCAAACCAGCCGCCGCCGCCGCACCAGGTGCCACCGCCGCAACAACCCCAGCTTCCGCCGCATCAACAGCCGTCACAGCCCCCTCCGAGGCAGCCCCACCCGCAGCCGTCACAGCAGCCCGCACACGCCTCCTTCCCGACGCATCAGATGCAGCAGGCGCCGCTCCAGCATCAGCCGCCCATGAGCCAGGGATTCGGGGCGGCACCACCGCCTCTTCCCGCGCCACAGCGCGGGCCTGCGCTCGCCCCAACTCCAAACGCCGCCCCACCACCACCACCACCACCACCGCCCACCGCGCCGGCGCCGGCTCAGCAGACCGCGCCTCCGCCGCCACCAGCGCCTACTCAGCCGCCGCCGCAACACTTCCATCACCCTCACCCTCAGCAGCAGCAGCAGCAGCAGCAGCAGCAGCGGTACGCCGCGGCTGGACCTGCGCTGGGCGGCTACGGCCGCGGCAACGGCGCGCCAGGGCCGCAGCGGCAAGTCTACGGCCAGACACCGCAGGGCCCGAACGCGCCGCGGCAGTCACGGCCGTACCCGCAGCAGCAGCAGCAGCAACAGTATCAACAACCGCCGCAGCGTCGCGCTGGCCCTAACGCGTGGCCGCCAGCGTCCAACCGGGCGGCGCCGCCGGCCAGCCTCGCGGAGCCGGACCCGGCGATGGTGAAGCGCTTCCAGACCGAGTACGCGCAGCAGGACGAGAACGACCTCCTCAGCGACGACCTCAAGGCGCAGCAGGCGAGCAAGATGGGCACGGTGGGCACCCTCGACGAGGAGCTCTGCCTCTCTCTCATCGAGAGCCACGACGTGACCTTCGTCGTGACGGACACCGGCACGGGCAAGAGCACCCGCATCCCCATCGCGCTGCACAAGGCGCACCCCGACGCGCTCGTCGTCAACGCGCAGCCGCGCCGCACCGCCGCGATCAACCTTGCACGTCGTGTAGCCGAGGTGCTGGACGCCAAGCTTGGCGAGCAGGTGGGCTACTCCGTCCGCGGCGAGCACATCGGCGACCTCGGCGAGACCAAAGTCATGTACGTGACGACGTACTCCCTCTTCATCTACTTCCTCTGGCACGAGTTCAAGGAGAAGCTGCCGTTCTCCTACGTCATCGTGGACGAGTTCCACGAGCGCACGCCGGATGTCGAGGTGATTCTGCTGATGCTGAAGCTCTGGCTGCAGCGGCACCCGGGCGCCTTCAAGCTCGTGCTATGCAGCGCCACGGCACAGGTGGAGGAGTGGCAGAGCTTCTTTGACGGCCTCACGGTGGGCACCTACGCCCGCTCGCCGATCATGTACCCGGTGCGGGAGTACTTCATTGAGGACCTGCAGCGCCTTGTCGGCATCCGCATGGCCCCTATTGTGCCGCAAGAGAGCAACAACATGGTCGCCTCGGAGCAGATGCATCAGCTCATCCTCGTGTGCAAGCAGCTGCTCGAGTACCTGGCCAAGAACACGGCGACGCAGGACAGCGTGCTCGTCTTCATGCCGGGGCGCACGCAGGTCGAGCTCATGACGACCTGGATCCGTGACAACCTGGAGGAGTCGCTGGAGCCCATCGCGTGGTACCGCGACGTCGAGCTGTCCGTCATCCAGGCGGCTCTGGCACGGCCAGCCGCCACGCGCAAGAAGGTGTACGTCGCCACCGACATCGCCGAGGTGAGCTTGACGCTGCCGGACGTGGTCTTTGTGATCGACTCCGGCACGGGCAAGCGGCCGCAGGTGTCGGAGCGGGAGAAGACGAGCTACGCGTTTCCGCCGCTGAGGCTGCTGTGGGAGACGACCTCGAACGCCCAGCAGCGCCGCGGCCGCGTTGGCCGCGTGCAGCAGGGCTTCTACTTCAGCTTGCTCGGTCAGGAACACTTCAAGGGGCTGCGGGAGTCGGAGAACCGCATCAAGAATGCCGTCCTCACCGAGCTGGTGCTGCACTCCCTGCTCATCACACAGAAGCCCTTCGCCTTCTTCCAGCTCTGCAACGAGAAGCCGGAGCGTGGGGCGCTGGCCTACAGCCTCCACCTCCTCCAGGACGCCGGCCACATCATCCGCAAGGACGACCCGCTGGCCGACGCCGAGCGCGTCGCGCTGGATCGGCAGCGCACGACGCATGTCATGGACTCGCCGTGGAACGCACTCATTGAGGAGGCACTGACGTCACCGGCGGCCCCGGCAAGCAATGTGGCACTCGCTACCGGGTCGGCGGCGCGATTGCCGTCGCCCTCGCAGCCGCAGCCGCAGCCGCAGCCGCAGTCGCCGTCGCCGCCGTCGCCGGCCGCGAGCGGGACGGGGACGACCGCACACGACACGACCGCCGACGAGGACGAGGACTCGGTGCAGGTGGCTAACCCCGAGGCCGAGGCGGAGGCCTTCCAGCAGTGCTACTACATGACCCTCCGCGGCGTCATCGCGGCGCGCTCGCCGGTCTCAGTCGCCGCCGCGACGAACGTGTTCTTTGGCCTGCTCTACGGCACCCCGACGCTGAGCATGCTTGCGGCGGCGATCGAGTCGTGCAAGTCGCCGTTCCACGTGCCGTACACGGTGAACGACCGCTTTGAGCGGGTCGAGATGGTGAGCCGGGTGTCGCGGGTGATGCAGCGCTACCACGGCCACCTGCAGAGCGACTTGATCTGCTCCATGGAGGTGATTCTCGAGTACATGAGCATGCAGCGCGACGGGCTGTCGGAGGAGGCGCAGGAGGAGTGGTGCCAGGAGCGCAGCCTCAGCCGCACCCGCGTTGTCGACACCCTGAACCTGTTCGCGCAGATGAAGGAGCAGGTGAGCTCGGTGCTGCCGTTCCCCGACGTGACCGACATCGATGTGCTGACGGCGCAGTTCAACCAGAACGCGGAGCTGCTCGCGCTGATGCTGGTGGCCTCGCACACGGAGCTGGCCATTCAGGTGCAGCTCGACGGCCCCGTGGCGCAGAGCAAGGGCTTCGTGGGGCACGGTCTTTTCTTTCCCCTCAAGTGCCTCAAGGACGAGTCCGTGCCGACGGTGTGCCCGTGGGAGCGCACCAAGATCAGCGTGCCGCTCTCGCTGCAGACAATCCAGCGCAAGGTGCTGGCGGTCTTCGCGACGCAGGTGGAGCCGGACCTGTTTGCGCTGGTGCTGCTCGTCTTCTCCTACAAGCTCACGTACACGGTGCAGGAGAGCGGCGCGACGCCGTCGTACCTGATGGCGGTCAGCCACTCGGGCGTGCGGCGCACCTTCCAGTGCGACACCCTCACGGCGCAGCAGATTCTGCAGCTGCGTCGCATCCAGTGCGCGCAGCTGCGGTGCATGCAGCTTCAGGTCGAGGAGCGCGTCAAGGCCAGCGAGAGTGAGCGGCTCAGCGCGGCGCTGCGGAGTGCGAACAGCGACTTCGGGCTGCCTGAGAGCGCCATGAAGACGCCGTATCTCATTCCGACGGTGCTGCAGCACGCTTTGAAGCTGCTCGTGAACCGCCTCAAGGGCTCGCCGTCGTACACGGCGCAGCAGCGGCGCGGTATTAGCGACTTCGCGCAGGGCACAGCGTTCTGCAAGCTCCTGCACGGCGTCGAGGTGCAGCCGCCGATGCAGCAGTCCGTGCTCATTCACAGCAACAACGGGCTCTCTGTGGTGCTGCCCGCAGGGGCCGCGGGGGCGGCGTCGGTTGTGGGGGCGCCGCGAGCAGTGGCAGCATCGCCGTCCATGGCCACCACCGCGACGGCGGCGTCCATCTCGTCCCCGCCCACGTCTGTTGCCGCGGCGGCCGCGGGAGGGGCGTCGGCGGCCAGCTTCAACGAAGGGGGCAGCGGTGTGGCGGCTACGGGGGGTGTGACGGCTGCCCCTGCCGCGGCGGGCGGCGCCGCCGCCGAGGTGTCGACGTCCGAGGACGAGTACGACGACGAGAGCGACCGCAGCAGCGACTCCGACGCGCACGTGCCGACCTTCAACTTTTAGCATGCCGCCGCTTCTGTTGTGGCAGTGCGAGGGAGCTCACAGGCGGTTGAGGGCGTGCAGCGCACGGTGGTCGCAGCGCTGGGGGGGGGGTCCTGCCACTACGCATCGGGGGTATGTCTTGTGTTGCAGGCCTTGCCGGTCTGTCTGACTGCTTTCTTTTCTTCCCCTCTTGATCGACGTTGCAACCTCGTTTCTGGAGGGGGGGGGTCTCTCGCACTCCGTTAAAGGTGAGTTGTCTGGTGTCTGTTTATCGTTGTGTTTCTTGTGCGCTGCGTTGATGCGCGTGTGCGCTGTGCCGCGCCGCAGCTTGGGCACTCATGTGCTGACATGAAACGCCGCCACACCTCAACAACGGGGGGGGTGGAACTCCTGTTCGGCCGCCACTTTTTGTGGTTGTCGTGATCGAGAGACAGAGATGCTGCGTTGCCTTTTTTGAGGGGTTTTGTTTCTGGTGCCGCTTGCCGCGTTCTGTTTCTTTTTTTTGTGTCTGAAGTTGCGTCTCTTTGTGTTTGTTGTTGTGTTCTCGGTGCAACTCGAAGGTGATCGCTGTCGTTCATCGGCCGCTGCGTGCTGACGCTTTTGATGTGCGATTTCTGCACTCCCCTCTGTACCTTTCTTCACCCCCGCTGCGAGTGTATGTGTGTGTGTGTGTGTGTGTGTGTGTCCGTCATTGCCTATGTTTTGTGTGCACGTAGGTGCTGTCCTGAGTCTGGTCTTTTCAGAGTTGGTTTTGTGTTTCCCTGCGGCGATGCTGTGGGCTGCGCCACGCGCCATCCAAACGGGAGGAGGAAAAGAAGGGAGGAGTTGTCTGCGCTTTTCTCATTCCGCTGTCATAATTCAAATGGACGTTTTTTTGTTTTGTGTTCCGTCTTTGTTGGCAGATAAGTGCATGCATGCATGCGTTTGTGTGTGTGTGTGTGTGCTTTTTGTCTCTGTGATCGTTTCCCTGTGCCCGTGCGTGTGCTTGTGTGTGTGCGTGTGTGTGTTTGAGGATTGCACGCACACGCCGTATCACGCTCTTCGTGCGTGTGTGTGTGTGTGTCGGCATCTGCGCTTTGCAGACTCATTTCCTCGAACCCCCCCCCCTCTA
>JASAOO010003175.1:0-26671 GCA_030849075.1 Zelonia costaricensis | reverse complement strand
CACGCGGCAGACGACCGTTTCGTCGAATGCAAGGGATGGGGAGACGGGCAAAGCGGCAAGGCAAGGCGCGGCCTTGCTTTCGCTCTCTCCCGCCACGCCCCCCCCCCCCCGCCCACCACCTCTCTGTGGAGATGGAGCTGTCAGGTGCACAGCACACTCGATGCCGCAGTGATCCCCGTGCCTGCTTGTGTTCTCCGGCGCCGCTGTTGGCCCAGATCTCTCGAGAGGAAAAAAAAAACGTCCCGCACTTCCACGTGCGTCCGGATCCTCCTGGTTTTGGTCTGTTCGGGTGACGGTGACTTAAACTCCTATTCAGATGCCGGCCAAGGCATCGCGCTGATATTCCTACACGTAAAGACGCGAAAAAAGGGGAGGTGCTAGAAGAAAGGGGGGGCAGCAGCATCTGCATGCGTGCGGATGCGTGAGCGCGCGTGCCTGTGTGCGTGGTCAAAGCGACAGTGTGTCTCGCAGTGAGTGTACTCGTCACCTCCATTGCGCAGTCTTCCACCGCCCTCTACTCGCTGCCACAAGCCTCCACTGCTTGTCTATACGGTACATCCGCTAATTGGGCGAGAGAGGTAAGGAGTTGACAGACGACGACCACGTCAACGTCTCATACACGCGTCTCAAGACGCACACACACACACGCATATGCAACGGCTGGAGAAAACCCAGCTGCAGCGAAGGGGGGAGAGGCGTTGTGTGCTGGAGGATATGGCAACAGCCTCGATGCATGAGCTCTGCCCTCACGCGGCGCTGTCGGTCGCCTACTTCATCCGCGCGCCCTCCCAGAAGTTCGTGCGCCGCACGCCCTTCGCCGAGTTGCCCTCGAGCGACGTCATGGCGGAAATAATCTCGATGAGCGACGAGGTAATGCTGCTCTGACGGGTCTTGTTGTACAGGGAGCTCGTCTTCTGCTGTAGCGTGCTGATGTTGGACAGCTGACCCTCCACAGCCACGAGACGGGCAGCCTGCTCCGACAGCTCGTTCTCGCACACGGCATTCAAGATGGCGAGGGTGGCGTGGAAGTCGTAGAAGTCGCGCACCATCTCCTCGTCCTCGTTCAGCAGTGCGTTGGCGAAGAGGTAGCGGTTCTTCTGGTTCTCGGTGCTGGAGGCGTCGGCGAGGTCCTCCTTCCACTTGTCGTACGACGGGATGTTGTAGTAGCACTGCTTCTGCGAGCCGGCACTCACGCAGCGGTGGAAGATGACCTGCACGCGGTCGGCCTCGGGGCACAGCTGCTGGGCGTTCTCCCAGACGTACGTGGCGTACGCAAAGTGCATCGGCTCGTGCATGTCGTTGATGATGCCCATGCGGAAGGAGGACGGGTACAGCTTCGACAGCGACTCGATACCCCTCTTGCCCAGTGGCATGATGTAGGCGCGGCTAGAGGCGACGCTGTCAATCGTCTTGACCACGTTGCTGTTGAGGGCACCGCAGGAGCCGCGGTTTGTCATCACAGGGATGTACACCGTCTTGCCCTGCGGAGTGTCGCCGGCGAGCTGGCCAGGCTTGCTGAAGGCCTTCTCGGTGTAGCGGAGTGTGTAGTCGCGCGTCTTGATGCGCACCTGTGCCTGGCGGAACTTGGCCATCGTCACCATCTTGATCGTCTTCACGATCGAGTAGAAGCGCTTGTAGCCCTCCAGCTTCTCCTTGTACAGGCGGAGCTTACCAGACATCTTGCAGCGCGGTCGAGTTCGATTCTTTAGGGCAACGGTAGAGAGCACTGCGCGCGGGGGGAGGGGAAAGGGGGGTGGGCCACGTGCGGAGAAGTTGAGAGGATGGTGGTGGTGAGGGAAATCAAACGGTCGGAAAGGAGGTCAGAAAAGGCGAAGGCAAAGTACACGATGTGTGCCAGGACTACAGCGTACGAGCGCTCCAACAAACGTGCAGCAAAGAAGCTGAGCAGTGGACGGTCACGGCAATACGGGACAGCCGCATTGCGCTCTTGCCGGGCCGACCACTTGTGAGAAAGGGGGAGCGGGGCATGCTGGCCGAGCCACGGTGCTCCACTGCAAGATCTCTCACGACGCTGAAATGCGACTACGGCCTGCTTTCTTTCCTCCTGCAGGTGCGGGGCTCAAGCACGTGACGGGACACGGCGAGACGCCGCGTGCTCTCTTCGGTGGACCCGCTGGTGCACGCGAATGCCACGTTGCCTGCTACAGGACGGGCGCGCAGCCGGTGCAACGCCGCTCCCTCGTGTTCCTTCTCCCCTTGCGGTGCTTTGTTTGGGACAACTCGGGTGAACTTGACACTGACGTTACTGTGCACTTCGCTCTCTTCTTCCTTTTTAACGCTGCGGTGGCGGTGGGGGTGGGGGTGGGGGTGAGGAAGTCGCGGCACGCCGCAGCGCCTCGAAAACGACAACGGAGCAAATCACATCCACGCACCACACACGCACCCCACCTGCCTCTGTCCGCCACTACTGCGCCAAGCACTTCACTCGTGATTGCGCTGCGCATCACGCGGGGCGCGGCAGGTGTTCAGCGGGGGGAGGGGGAGCGAGGCGCAGCGGAGTGCGAGAAGTCAGTATTAGAATTAGCCAGTTAACCAGGGCTCAGCGGACGCCTTGCACTAGAGAGAAAGAAAAGGGGGTCAAAGAAAGCTGAAACACGCACACGCACACGTACGCAAGAGCGTGAAGGGCGACAAGAGCAACCAGCAACAACTTGTCCGTGCGACGGCACGGGCACACACAAAAACACACATACACACTAACAGCAACACCGTACCTAAAGAAGCACAAGACTCCAGCCTCCCCCCCCCTCCCCCTAGCACCGACCCATTGACTCTGAAGCCCACACACACCACACAGGGACAGGCACGCTCAAGCAAAAGCCCCCGGTGTGGGGCACGGGGTGCGAGCGGCGCGTTTGAGAGTGAGGAGAGGGAAGGCAGGGACGGTTTACACACCAGAGGCGTGCGCGCCGGCGCACTACTCGTCGTCCGAGTCGGGCACACGCTGGCGCTTCATGCCGCTCGCCTTGGGCGCCTGGCCGTACTGCACGCCCTCGGCGTTTGTCTTCACGCCGCCGTAGTCGACGTAGAACCAGTCGGACGGGGTGTTCGACTGCGGGCGGCCGTACTTGTCGAGAAGGCCGTCCTTCATCATCGAGCGCTTCTTCACGGCGATCGGGCCAAGACCCCAGCGGCGCGGGTACGTGTCGCGGTCCATGATGACGCGCTTGCTGCGCGCGACGATGCCGTGGTCGACGGACGCCATCTGTGACGTCGTCATCTCCGCGTACGCCAGCGCGATGGCCTCGCCCTTCGTCGTGATGAGCACCAGGACGTCGTCGCGCTCGATGCCGTTGTCGAAGCGGGCAATGCCGGGAATCATCAGCTTCGCGCCGTAGCACACCGCGTTGACGGCGGAGTCCTTGACAACGATGCGCTTGTGGTTCGACAGCAGGTACTCGCACGGCAGGACGACGCGGCGCAGGTACGTGTCGTCCTTCTCGTTCTCGTACAGCCACTGTGCGTCCATGACGTCGTGCATGGTGGACAAGTGGTCGTCCTCGGAGATGACGCCGGTGCGGATGCGGCGCAGCTCCTCCATGTGCCCACCAGCGCCGAGAATGAGGCCGAGGTGCACGCACAGGGTACGGATGTACGTGCCAGCCTCGCAGTGCGTCTCGAAGACGGCCAGATGGCGGTGCTTGTCGTACTCGATGAGCTGGTTGGAGTAGATGTTGCGAATGCGGAGCTGGCGCTTCACGGCCGCAATCAGGGGTGGGCGCTGAAAGCACGGGCCGGTCAAGCGCTGCAGCGCGGCATCGACCTTCTTCTGGCTCACCGTGTCGTGCAGACGCAGCACGCCGATGTACGTCTTACCAGCGTTCTGCTGCGACTTCACCAGCCGTGTGGCGCGGTCGGTGCAGATGATGAGGGCACCCGTCACCTTCGGGTCGAGCGTACCGGCGTGGCCGGTCTTGTCGCACTTGAGGATGCGCTTGATCCAGGAGACAACCTCGTGCGAGCTAGGGTTGGAGGGCTTGTCCATGTTGATCATGCCGTACTTGATGTACTCAGCGAGGGGGCGGCGCAGTGGCGACCAGCCGCAGTCCAGCAGCGCGAAGTGCGAGGACCGCACGTTCATCTTGTCGTAGTTCTTCAGCAGCAGCGGCCACTCCTCAGCCGGGAGAGTGCTGCTCGCCTCCTTGTCCCCAGCGGGGATGCAGAAGTCCTCGCTGCGCTGAATCTCTCCAACCTTCTTCTTGCCCATTGTCGCAGGGGAAAAGGGGGTGTGTTTGACTAGGCAAACGCCTGTGTGTGTGTGTGTGTGTGTGTGTGTGTGTGTGTGCGTTTGTGTGCGTTGGCGGGCAGAGTGACGAACAAATGAGAAGATAAGCGAGCGAGCGGCGGAGCGGAAACAAACCAATCACACGAGGTACACGTGCGACGACAGAGCTGGACGCCGTAGGAGGCAAAAGACGTCGAGGAAGCGTTGTTTGTGTGCGGAGGGTAGAGTCAGCGGAAAGGGGGAACAACGGAGAGGAGAGTGCAGAAGTCTACGACATGTCGCTGCAAAGTTTGAAATGTGCCCTTCGTGAGGGACCTCTTGTAGCGGCACCGCCACTTCATTTTATTAGCAGTTATTCTCTTTTTTTTTTTTTTGTTACTTCACCACGAACGTGCCGCCTGTCCAGCAATCAGAACTGGAGGGAGTGGTTCACTCGCTACCGTAGTATCAGCGGTTTCTCGGTCCATTTGCAGAGCCGGTAGTGGCGTGGACAGTAGGACCACCTACCAATACCAACGCATCTGTGCAAGACGAAAAAAAAAAAAAGAGCTGTCATAGGAGACGAGTAGTTTGCAAGCAACGCAGCCGCAGCACAAGAGTACCAGTGGTTTTTTTTTTTTTTTTGCTCCCTCCTTCCGGTCACGTAGCTGCTGTCTGCGCAATCCTGTTCCCTGCTGCACGCGGCGTTGCAGGCGTGAGTATCTATGGGCCAACGCGCGCGTGCGCATAAAGCAGGCCCCCTAGAAATCGGAAGAACAGAAAGATGCCTGTTTAAGTCTCGCTTGTCCACAAGGCATAGTGGTCCTCATTTTCAAAATAGCCAATGTAGCAGATGAAGCGCGCGTCCGACTCCTGCAGGGTTGGCCAGTGCCATAGCGAGAAGCAGGGATGTGCAGCGTGGCCTTCGATGTGGTGGCACGCGTAGGCGTCGTAGCAGTACGGGTACGTTCGAGGATAGATTGGCCCGTAGCCGATCGTGAGCTCCTCGCCTTGAGGGATGTCGCGGACGCAAATGACACTGAGCCGGCCATTCTTCCGGTGCGGCTCCTGAATCCAGGCGCAGTTGCTCTTCTCGTCCACGTTCGGCTCGTTGATAAATGGCGTGAAAGTGGACTGAAGCTCTACAAAGACCTCGTTGAAGTAGTTGGCGCAGTTGTACTCCATCAGCGCGTACTTGGGGACGGGTCGGCCGCACTTGGCCTGTTCCCCGCTCAGAAAGTCAAGGTAGCCGGGGTACACGCCGATGATCGAAAACGCGGGAATGTCCTGCGCCGCAACGACGCCAATACCACCACCCTTGGATACGACGCGCTCCTTGCGCAGGAACTGCAGTGACTGTGGGGACTGAAAGAAACTCTGCACAAGCGACTTCAACTCCTCCAGTAGTGCCGCGTCGTTGGGTTTCCGCTCCGTTTGCACTGCCAGATCCCGTAGCTTCGTCGCCGTCGCTGCAGGATACTCGTCAGCGATCGTCAAGGCTCGTCTCGCAGCGCGCCGCGCATTATCGTGCTCGCTGGATGACTGAGGTGGCTTGTCCTCCTTGTACTCCACAGCCTGGCACTGGAGACAAGCCCGCATGTGCTCCTTGTACGGAAGGTTTGCCAGCTTCCACATAATCTGCTCCGGCGTCGCATGCTCAGAGCAGCTCTCGTGGACAGTGTTGCCGCAGTAGCAGCACACCTTCATGTCATCGTTGCCTTCCGGGGCGTGGCAGATGGAGCAGATTTTGAACGCGCATTCGAGCTGAAGGCCGATAAACTTGGACCAGACATCCCCGTCCGTAATTGTCTCTGTCTGCTTGTCAATACCCAGGGTGTCTTCCCAGAGCGTGATACTGTACGTGTTGTTCCACCAAAACCGCTTTGTCGATTCGTCGTCGATGTTCAGCGACCAGTCCTCGCACGCAGTAGGAATTACAACGGGTACCATGGTCGCCGTGGCAAGCACAACAAGAAAGGGAGGGTCCGGTGAACCTGACTCCGCGTGTGACGGAGGTGCACAGAAGCAGATTTGTGAAGCGAGCGGGAGCGTCAAAAAAAGAAAAAAAAGACAGCAGTGAGAGCACGAGGAGCAGGGGCGGAGGTGGGGAAAAACCTATTTGAGTTTGGCAGCATTTTTTGTTGTTGTTCTTATCTGCCTAGGCAGCGGAATAACATTGAAGCCCAGAAGACCGTGGTAAAAGCAGCACGTCTTCTTTTTTTTTTTTTCATCGGCTCCGATCGCACCGTAGTATCCGAAAATGCCACACACAGCGAAGCACGCTGTTGGGCTTGCTGAGCACCTCGTTTTTTCTTTGTTTTTGCTTCACACCAGTTTGTTTGTGAGAACCAGCGTCACTAACACGCAAACGTTGCCTTTTTTTTTTTCCTCCGCGCACCCCCCAGCATGGCACCGAAGGTCGTGAAATGTGGTCATTGCCTAGCCAGGAACACAGAAAAGAGCAAGAGCGACCGCTGCGAAGAGCGAAAATACACGACTTGCTCGCACGGTTTTGTTTTTTTCCGCTCCGGTTTACGCCGGTCTGCGCGCGTGTGATGCCGGAAGCGACGACGAAGGGCGTCTCAGACGCGGAAAAACATGAGCGGTTCCTTTTTGCTGGCAGCAGTCCGAAATTTCTCGCGAATTTCCTCGCCACGGAAAAAGTCGACGCTGCGGCCGAGGCTGTGAGGCTCGAACGGGTCGCGCAGCAGAATTACCTCGTGTCCGAGAAGGTGCCAGCGCTCTTTCTCGTCCAGTTGGGCGATTGCCTCGGACCACTGGTCCTTGCTGGTGAAGCGGTTGCTCGATCGAATGTCAACCACCGCAGTGTCAAAATCGAATCCGTCGGGGTCCCCGTAAAATGCAAAGAAATCGTAGATGTCGCGCTCCACCGTCGAAATGTCCGCCTCGTGCAGAGGCAAAGTGGAGGCGAATTCCGTCATTTCCGTCAGATCGCCGTCTGACTTGGCAGCAGCGGCGACAATCTCGTGCACGCGCCGTGTAATTTGGTCTTCCTCGAAGCCGGCGCTGGTTCGACCACTTTGCTTCATAAAGTGGATGTACATGATGGTGAGGGCGTATGGCGAAATCCACCCGCGACGCGCGTTCAGGATCTTGTTTTCCCGCCCCCACTGCTTTGCACCGAGCACCCCGAGCCGCAGCCGCGCATCGCTGGCCATGTACTCGCGTAGAAGCAGCGAGTTTTTGAGACCGTCGAGCGACAGCGAAAGGTCGAATTTGTGCACGCCGCCATCGCCCTTTCGGGCGTACTGCACAATCGGCACCCGCGCACGGAATATGCGTTGGGGCTGCAGTTCCGCGTCCTTGTTCTGGTGCTTGATGTGTGCAAACACCTCGGACAAGACTTTTTCCTGCCGCTCCCGCTCAATCACTCGCGCCCCACTGGCAATGCTGTCAGGTGCCGTGATTGGGAAGGATACGGTGTAGTCGGCGTCCCCGTCCGCAAATGATGTACCCGACACGACGGACCCATACGGCAAAACCACGGGCGAAGCGTGTGCGGTCATCAGCGCATCACCGTCAAAAGAAAACCCTTTCAACACGCCTTGCAGCCACTTTCCGTGAGCTAGAATTTGGGCATGGCGATGCGGAGAAAGGGTTTTGCCCGCCAGTGCAGCCATCCGGTCACCCATGGCGTCGCCTGCGGGACGAGAAGATCGAGAGCATTCGTGCGATGCAATTCGCAGGTAGAACCAAAAACCGGGAAATATGTGGAGAGAGAAGTACAGTTTAAAAAAATGGTGTGTGATAGACGGCTTTACAAAAAGGGGCCACGGTGCGTGGCGTGCAACAAAGCTACACGCGAGTTTCTACGAGAAGCCTTCAGCCGCCGCAAGTGGAGAGAAGAGCAGACACCTGCAAATCGCATTCCGTCTGTTACGACCCACTGTTCGCGGCCAGTGGACCACGTTCCTTTACGGCACACACGAGCACTTTTCTTCTCTTTCACGTTTTTTTTTTCTTTGAAGTTCGCTTCGGTACCATTTCAGCTTGGGAAATGGATCGAAGGGTCTTTGCGCAGATCCCCGACTAGAGACTCGCTGCAACGCACTCCCTTTTGCTAAAGTGAGTCTAGATAAGCGTCCAGGTCGTCCCCGCTGCCTGCAGCGGCAAGCAGTTCCTTTTCAGCCTCTTCGGCAAGCTGCTCCACTGTCTTCTTTTCTTCCTCGGGCGCCTTCTCCTCCGCTTTGCGCCGAATCGAGCGAGGAACAAAAAGGCGGATATTCTCGTCGTTGGTGGCCGTCCCTCGCGCGAAGAGGAGTTCGTCGTCTGAGTCAGAGTCCGCTGGTGGAGCAGCCTGTTCCGCAACAGGCGTCTCATTGGTCGCCACGTTCTCGTCACCGACCTCCAGGTCTTTAATCATGCGCTGCACGAGCCGCTTGCGCTCATTTTGCTGCGGCGCCAAGAAGCGAGCCCTCTCGAGCGACGCCAGCTCAGCCTGCAGCTTATCAAGATTCTCCTTCCCGAGCCGCTCCGCCCATTTAGACTGCTTCTCCTGTTTTTTGCGCTGCTCATACTGCTCGCGGGTCTCTTTGAAGCCGAACTTCCGGCTTTGATCCTGTGGCGGCTTTGATGAAGACATCGGCGAGACGTGGTTGTGGGGAATGCGCTCAGTGAAAGGGAAGGCTACCAGTCGGCGGCGCAGATCCAGAGGCGTGACGGCAGCTGCAAAGAGAGGTGGTACAATGCGATTGAAGGTCCATGTTCAGGTACAGCGATGGGGACAGCACCAAGTGATCGTGCAGGGGGGGATTCCAAGCCAGCGCTCTACCGTGACCCTCGCAGGTCCGCAGCGAAGCGCATTTTTGGGACAGAAGCGTTTGACTGTCTGTGAGAAGCGGGCCGGATGGGCTTTTAGCCCCCCCCCCCCCTCCTCGTTGCGTTGATCGTGACTTACCGCGTGGCGCGACGGAGTGTTTACGAGTTGTTTGTGCTTGTGGCTTTGAAGCCGAGGGAAGAGGTTGCAAGAAGGTACCGCCCAACAGGGGCTGCCACTCAATTGTTCACTGCGTCGAGGACGGGTGCCTCGGTGAACGGATACTTCAGGTCAAAAAAAACGACGAACAAACCCTCCCCCCCACCTACCATTTCCCCCCCCGCTTCGCCTCTCTCGTCACCTTTCTCGCCCCCGGGCCTCGCTTTCGGGGCAGCCAGGGGGCAGATGAGGGAACGGCAGGCGTTACGCTGCTCAGTGCGCCGCTCGGGACGACACACGGGGTAACGTCAGATTCGAATGCTCCCCACTTTTGTCATTCCACCGTTGCTCACACGCCTCTTCCTCCTTTTCTCGTGATTGTGACAAACTGGGCTCACGCGCCATTGCAGCACAGTGCGGAAATGGAGGCGACTCGGGGATTCTGCGCGTTCTGTCGCCAAGAGGAGAAACTCACCGACGACGGGGCGCTCCAGATCTGCCGCCGCTGCTGTCCACGATACAGTCAGCTCTGCCGGGCGTACAAGCGCAGGGCGAGCGAGCGCCTCCTCCCGATGGGCTGGAACACGCGGTTGGTCAGCCACTGCCCCGACAGCGACATTTTTCCGCACGACAACCCGCCGCTGTTCTACATTGAGTGCCGCAAAGGCCCTGTGACGGTGACCACGGCAGTCGACCGGGTGGCGTTCTTTGCCGCTGCTAGCCGCCTGCAGCTCGACCTACGTCCGCGTCCAAAGTACCGGCGCAAGGGCAAAAAAGGTGCAAAAAAGAGCAAATGAGTGCATCGGCTCACCCACACCTGCTCATACTCGCCTTTTTTTTATTGCCTGCCACAAAGCACAGCCCTTAATTACCGCTCTTCGAGAAGACTCCGTGATGCTGGGAAACAGGCTGCGCGTGTTTTCCTCAAGTTTTATCGCCAGCGCGCACGATGGCGAAGGTGCAAAGCAAGGAAACTCAAATGAGCGTGATTCGGCTCGTCAAAGCGGTGCACCAACGTCGATCTAGCACCTCATGTGGCTGTACCTCTCAAAAGCTTGAAAAACCTGTAGAAAACGTGGCCTGCAGCTCACCTTTTCTAATCTCCCACCCAACAAAATGAACAATGGCGACTTTCGACAAAGTGCATTCGTGGTGCATTTCTGCTCGTGATGTGCGACTTGCGTGCTCGCAAACGGCGTGTAGCCTGCCTCCTTCACCGCGCCTCTGAAGCGCCGTGGCGCTTTATGGCCTTTCATCACCCAGCAGCCTCGTCTCTCACCCTGTTTGTCGCGCTCGCGCTCCTCTCACGATTACTCTCTCCCCTCCCCTTTTCCTTTCTGCTGGTTTGATTTCTCGCGCCACTCCTTCAATTCCCTGCGTGCTCTTATCGTTGCAGTGTAGCACGCCAAGATGGTCAAGCCGGTTGTCTCGAAGGCGATCGTGAAGAAGCGCACGAAGCGCTTCACCCGCCACCGCCATGAGCTCTTCCCCCAGCTGAGCTCGAGCTGGCGCAAGCCGCGTGGTGAGGACTCGCCGGTGCGCCGCCGCTACAAGGGGCAGAAGGCGATGCCGAACAAGGGTTACGGCAGCGACCGCGCCACCAAGTACATCACGCCGTCCGGTTTCAAGAACTTCCCGATCAACAACGTGGAGGACCTGTACATGCTCGTCATGCAGAACCGCAAGTACGCTGGCGTCATCACGCACTCCGTCGGCGCCCGCAAGCGCAAGGCGATCGTGCGCAAGGCAATGGAGCTGGACATCCGCCTGGCTAACGGCAACGCGAAGCTGCGCAAGATCGCGAACCAGTAGGTGACCACACAGTGCGGCTAGACCTCTTTTTCTCCTGTCTTTTCTCGTTTTCCTCTCGAAAAGCAAACCAACATAAGGCGAGTAAGAAACAGTGGGGGACCCTGCGAACGCGGCAGGTTCAAACCAACGCACCCCCTTTGCGGCGTGAACCGCATGGAGGGCATTTTCGGCCTCAGTTAGAAGGGGTTCGAGGGGTGGACGCCGAGGCGGCACACAATACTCAGTGAAGGCGCGCTCAGGCACTGCCACAACCCACACAGTTTAAAGGGAGAAAGAAAATCGGTACCAGCTAGCTGAAGTGAGCTGCGCTGCCTTCGACCTTTCTTCGAAATCCTTTTCCCTCCTCTCTCTTCTGCATGCGGTTGCGCTTTCTACCCTCGCCACCCCCGCGCCTCCACGACACGACATACTCCTGCACACTTTGTCATGACGCCATTGCAAACGCAACGACCGCCTCACCCTCACACAGCAAGCTGCTCGCTTGTCTTTTTCTCGTAGCTGAAAAAAGCCAACACCCACCAACCCCCTGATTTTTCGAAAATGCCGCACGCGGACCATAGGAAGTACAAGATCCAGCGTGAGGACATGCCAGCCATGCCTCACTTCACGGACTTCAACGACCCCCGTTTTTGTGCAACCGTCAACAAGCAGAAGAACGGTATTCTCGCGTACTACCAGTGGCTGCACTGCATCGGCAACTGGGGCGAGGAGCACTCCATGTGCAAGAAGATGCGCTGGTACGTGGAGCGCATGATGCACGAGACGTGGCTGGAGAAGTGGGAGGAGAAGCGCGCGCTGGGCCACTTCGACCACACCGTCCTCTACGGCGTGAAGCCTTGGAAGGAGTTCGAGCCGCTGTACCAGCCAGTGAAGAAGAACCGCAAGGGCGCGTACGAGTACTGGCTGGACCGCAACTTCGAGCCTCTGTACGACCCCGATGCGGCGGACTGGCGCGAGAAGGCTCCTATCCTCCACGACATGTTCGTCCTTGGTAAGAAGCCGGTCTCTGCGTAGACGGCGAGGCGTGTGGCTGCGTTGTGAATCCAGAAAGTGCCACACTTTTTGCTTTCCGTCCCGCAGATGGCCCAAGTTCGCTGCTGTGCTTGCGCGCGGGGGTAGTGTGTTTCTTGCTTTCACTGTTTTTCCCTCTTTTCTTACCTCACCAGGATGCGCCTCACACGAACAAAAAAAAAAGCACTCTTTAGTATTTCTTGACGTAGGAGCGGTGTCAGAATGAAGCCCCTCGCCGGCGCGGCTTCTTGTCCGAATTGTAGGTAGTCAAAGTCATTTCTTTGTTTTTGGTCTGTTTGGAGGCGTTATAGTCAATCGACGACGAAAGCAAGAAAATAAATGGATAGTGCGAAGAGCAACAAAAAAGAACCACCAGTTGGGCGCGCGACTCACAGCGCTGGCAACTTGCAAAGGGCGCCGCTTGTGGAACTGACAAAAAAGGCAAATCCGGAAAGCCGAACAGGAGCTGCACAGCCGGTAGTAAAAAAAAGGAAAGCTCAGGTGCTGAGCTCTCGGTTCGCCTTTCCGTTCCTCACTCTGCGGCCTGAGTTCGTGGTACACGCAATGGTTCACAGGGAGAGGCTGGCGTGGTTTGAGGGCAGGGCTTGCTCCCGCCGTGAGAAGCTCCATCCTTTTGTTTTTTTGTCATGCGGGCTTCAGCCTCCACTCTCCATGCTTCTCGTCTCACACAAATCTTGGAACCACTCAACGACAACAACTCGTTTCTGGTAGCATAGTTCGCTTCACTTCTGTTCTGTTTTGCGTTTTTGTTTTTCTGTAGCGACATCGCAACTTGGCGTTTCAGTTAGCCGTCTTGAACCTATACACGAGTTCGAGATTGGTCAACGAGCCTGTTTCTCTGGTACGTGCACACAAATCTCCGACCTTGCCGCGCACAGTCGCCCTCGCCTTCAGAAAAAAAGAAGAGAGTCCGGCCGTACGCCCGGCCGCAGAAAAAGCCGGAAGAAAAAAAAACTGGACGCGCAACAGAGCATTTGCCCACACAGATGTCTGAGGCTTTTTACGGACTGACGACGTTCAGCCCGTCGGGCAAGCTCGTCCAGATCGAGTACGCCACGACGGCGTCTGGAAAAGGCACGACGGCCCTCGGCGTGAAGGCCACCGATGGCGTTGTCATCGCTGCCAAGAAGAAGGCACCGTCCACGCTCGTGGACGCCTCTTCGATTCAGAAGGTTTTTATTCTGGACGAGCACGTCGGTTGCACCTACAGCGGCATGGGTCCGGACTGCCGCGTGCTGATCGACTCGGCGCGGAAGAGCTGCCAGCAGTACAAGCTGACGTACCACGAGCCCATCCCTATCAGTCAGCTGGTCCGCCAAATCAGCGCACTCTACCAGGAGTTCACCCAGTCCGGCGGCGTGCGTCCGTTTGGCTGCTCCCTCCTCGTTTCCGGCGTCGACGCAAACGGGTATCATCTGTACCAGGTGGACCCCAGTGGCACGTTCTGGACGTGGAAGGCGACCGCTATCGGGACTGGCAGCTCGGATGCCAAGTCGTTCTTGGAGAAGCGCTACACCGCGGACATGGAGCTGGAGGATGCCGTGCACACGGCACTCCTGACGCTGAAGGAGGGCTTCGACGGCCAGATGACGCCCGACAACACGCAGGTGGGCCGCGTCGTCGAGAATCGGTTTGAGATTCTGAGCGCCGATCAGCTGCGCGACTACCTCGACCAGATTTAGAGCGTGCTCTTTGGCTGGCGCCGCCCTGCGGGAAATGAAAAGATGCGGGTATAGACGCAGCATCGTCAAGGAAAAGCGGCGCGGCATGCGGCGAAGGTGTCCACCCTATTTTTGACGTTCCTTTTTTGTTCGGCTACGGATCAGTGTGTGCGCGCGTGGCGCATGTGTGTACGCGTTTGTGTGCCAAGAAAAGAAAAGAGTGAACACAAAATATGACGTGGGACCTCAGCTCCACATCGCTGCCCCACTGCGCGTGTGGCGCGGATTGGCTGAGTGCATTTGAGAGGGAGGCAGGTGAAAAGAAGCAAAACTGAGGCGATGTGGCTCTCCGCTTGCCTGTCTCGGGGTGCCGTTTGGCGGCAGTGGGAGTCGAGCGCTTGGATTTCCTCTCTGACTCTCGCAGCCCCTCTTCCGTTCCAGGCGGGCTCGTGTGGGCGTCCGACGAGGGTTTTCCTTTCATCTTGTCATCGCCTCACCGTTCTTTGCTTTGAAGTGGGGCGGCGGCGGCGGCGCAAACGACAGCAAGCAAAGGAAGCAAGAACCAAAAGGCTTTAATGGAGGGATGACAGCGCTTTCATGCGATTCTGCAAGGACTATCACTTCTCCTGTTTTCTCCCTTGCTCTTCTTTCTCATCTGTGTCGTCCCGCTAACGGTTTCTTTCACTCCGCGATCGTGTCGTTGACGTGAAGGAGTGCAGGGCTTGACTTCCATGCTGACCGAGACCTTTTTGCGCAAGACCTTGTTCGCGCGCAGCGCGATCAGTCTCTGCGGTAAAAAAGTGCTTCCGAAAACTGCGCTGCTTTCCCTCATGACAAAAGGCCACTTTACGCCGCCGCAGCTGCGCATGACCGATGAGGAGGCGGCACACTACTTTGATACCCTCAAGCGTGCGAAGATGGTCGTCGAGGTCGGCGGCTCTGTGTACACCGATGTCAAGTGCGTGGTAGATGCTGTGCATCTGAAAAGCGGGCTGCCCCTTGTGCCGGCCACCAGCAAGCGGCTCGAGGACTCCTACCACGCGCTCGCCCGCTCCCTTGCGGAGTTCAACAAGCAGGGGGCCCCGGCAGTGGAGCGGGCGGTGCGCCGCGAGAAGGAATTCTGGGCCATCACTGCGTTCGGCAGTGGTGCGCAGATGCTGGCGCTCGCCTACCTCACCTTCCAAGTCTACGGCTGGGATGTCATGGAGCCGATCACCTTCTTTGTCACAACGGCGACGGCACTCTGCTCGTACGCCTACTTTCTCCGCTTCCGCACCGAGCATTCCTACGAGAGTGTCGATGACAGCTTTCTCCCACACCTCTTGATGGAGGAGCTTAGCCTGCTGCGCGTGGATGCCGACAAGGCAATCCGCGAGATGCGGGCGATGCAGGCGCTGCAGCGGGTCGTCTCGCTCGATGGCGAGCGTGCGTCAAAACTGATTGAAGCGGCAGTCCGGAGGTGAGCCTTTCTCCATCCCCGGCGGTTCTGCCGTATCGCTGTGCGCGTGCCGCTTCCTTGATCGCCTCGTGCGCGCAACAACTTCGCTTGGTTGCGCCGCGTAACGCCAGTCATGCTTCTCCCGCCCACACACCTTCCAAAAAGCAAACAATCAAAAGAGCGATGTCACTGAGAAGGTGGACCACTTTCACCTGTAGATAACAATGCTCCGACGCGGCAAGCCCCGGTCTCTTTCTTCCTTCTCCCCCCCGCACACGAAGAGACAGCTGCAAGAGAGGGAGAGAGAGCTGCAAGTGCCGGCGCATGGCTTTGGGGAAGCGCGCTGCTGAACGTTGTCGACGCTGGCGACGGAGCAGAACTCCGGCATCTCACTAACTGTCCGCGTTGCAGGCGTGTTTGACTCCTTGGCGCCCTCCACCATTCTTGTACCCCTCTCTTCTTCGTTACGTCTCCTTTCCGCGTTCCATCGCGGCGACACCCCACTGTGCCGTTCGCAATGCTCGTTTTCCACGTGGGTGCGGCTCTTGCACGAAGGTACCTCACACCAAGGACGGCTTCACGCGTTTCTGTCTGCTGTCGACTTCCTTGTTTCTGAACTCCGACCTGGATTTTTCACACAAACTCTCTTTTTGTTCTCCCTCTGACGCGGTTTGTTTTGTTTTCTTTGCTCTGGTGCCACTTGTCGTGGTTTGCCTCACCCTCGTCACCCCCTCTGCGTTTGTTCACGACTGTTCTAATCGCTTTGACACACAAACACACACCCACAAACTGGCCACTGTGTGCACCTCCTTGGCCATGTCGTGGACGGTCCACGAGGATGAGTACAGGCGAGATGGGTACGACAATCTAGAGGAGATTTTGCAGTACGTGGTCCACACAGAGGAGACCGCGCAACAGCAAAACCAGCAGCAGCATCAGCACCAAAGTCAGCAGCAGCAAGAGTACCAGTCGCCCCCCGCGCAATGCCAGCAACAGCCGCAGCCTCCAGCGAGGGCGACGGGTAAGTACACGAAAAGCTCGCAGGTCTTCGCCGTTCCGTCGCCGCTGACACCCGCGGAGCTGAGTGCGCCGATCAAGCACCACCTGACCAACCCGGTGCCGTGGCAGCCGCAGAGCAACACCCCTATCAGCTCCTCTTTCCACACCATGGGCATTTCCTACAACACGGCGCAGAGTCCACCGCAGCAGCAGCCGCAGCACCGCCGCTACAACAGCCGCTTCAACCACGGCTACGGTGGGCAGTGCGAGCGCACCCCGAAGAGCATGAACAGCAGCGACGCGTACGTCCTCTCACCTGGGACGCGGAGGCACAGCACTGGCGCCGCACACGTGAACCACATGACGGCGATGGACATCAACAGCATGCCAGCCCCAGACATGGCGCCAGCGAAGGAGTCGCCCGCCTCGATGGACGTGATGGCGGGCGCGGGCTACAGCGAGTGGCTGGGCAGCGGCGGCAGCAAGTACGCACAGAGCGGCGTCATCACGGCGGAAAGCTTGCGGGGAAAGGTCTACGAGACGGCCAAGGACCAGCACGGCTGCCGCTACCTGCAGCGCTGGCTGGACACGAGCTGTGAGCCGGAAGCCGTGCAGCTGATGATGGAGGAGATTGTCCCGCACGTGGGGGAGCTCATGACGGACCAGTACGCCAACTTCCTAATCCAGAAGCTCTTTGACGTAATGCCCGACGACGTGCGCTTCAAGGTCGCCCTCGTGGCGGCGCCGCAGATCTGCATGATTGCCCTCACCCCGCATGGCACCTTCAGCGTGCAGAAGATGATCGAGACGATCTCGACGCGCGCGGAAATGGAGGTCATTCGCGAAGCGCTCTCGACCGACGTTGTCCGCCTCGTCAAGGACGCGCATGGCAACCACGTCATCCAGAAGGTGCTCCAGCGCTTCGACTTTGAGGACAAGGAGTTCATCTACAGGGCGGTGGCGACCGACTGTGTGGCGATTGCGAAGAACAAGCAGGGCTGCTGCGTGCTGCAGCGCTGCCTCGAGTACGCCTCGCCGCGGCAGAAGGCGGTGCTGGTCGACCAGGTGCTGGCTTGCTGCCTGCAAATCGTGCAGGACCCGTTTGGCAACTACGTACTTCAGTACGTCCTTGAAGCCCACGACAGCAAAATCAACGACACCATCGCCCTCGCCTTCTTGCCGCACCTCGTGCACCTGTGCATGAACAAGTTCAGCTCGAACGTCATGGAGAAGGTGCTGCGTGGCGCATCGCAGCCGGTGCAGATCATGTACGTGGAGGAGATGTGCAACCCAGAGGTCATCTCCCGCCTCATCCACGACGACTTCGGCAACTACGTGCTGCAGACGGCACTCACGATCAACGCCCCGGCGCAAGCAGAGCAGCTTGTGAACGCCATTCGCCCCTTTATGCCGCTCATCAAGAGCGCGCCCTATGCGAAGAAGATGGAAGGCAAAATGGAGGCTGTGATCCGCAGGCTGGAGGGTGGCACCTACCACGCCCCACGCGACTACGATGCCGTGAGCCGGCGCAACAGCGGCGGCGGAAGCCCGCACGGGAAGTACGACCGTGGCGGTAGCTACAGTCGACCCTACACGAGCGGCGCGGATCTGCCACTGCAGCAACAGCAGCAGCAGCAGCAGCAGCAGCATCCCCACCACCACCCTGCGTCGTGGCAGACATCGTAGCAGCACGGGGGCCCAACAGTGCTGAAAAAAGGCGAAGAGTGGCCCGCCGTGGGGAGAGCGTGAGCGGGTGACGAGGCGGCAAAGGGCTGTGCCAGAACCGGCCCTCGTGTCTGCAGCGTGCCGCATCCCGCAATCGACGTGGTGCGACGATGAGGGGAAAAGAGTGGCGAGCGTTTGCCGCGGTGGAGAGACTCCAGCCGCCGCTCCCGTTGTTTTACGAAGAGAGGGTCCAAGAGCGACGGCGGGCCAGCCTCCCCCCCTCCCTCCTCGGCTCGCGACGATGCGCGCGTCGGGGTGTCGCGGCACGGCGGCGTGCGAGCACTTGCCGCAGCTGCACAGGGAAGGGGAAGGGGGTGGCGCGTGCGGTCTTGCATCCCGCCTCTCTGACCTCGACTTGCCAGTCTATTCTCCTCTGTATAGTGTGTACATTCTGCCTTTTTCTGTTTTTGTGTAGTCGAGGGAGCTGTGGGGGGCGGGGCGGCGGGGGGGGGGGGTAGGGTAGGGTAGGGTAGGGAGACAGCAAGGTGTCGAGGGCCACAAGCCCCCGTCTTCCCGCTTCTGCAATGGGTCTCGGCGGCGCACACCGCCAGGGGGTTCCGCCACATCGAGAGGGGGAGAAGTGCCTTCTGATCATGCTGCGATTTCTTTCCCCCAAAGCGCACCCCGCAATCGTTGCGTGTCCCCCCCTTTGGTCCCTGCCCGCCCGTACTGTGCCCGCACGCGTGTGCATGTGCCGGCGCATTGCTGTCTGGGGCGTGTCTTGCTGCTGATGCACTCGCTGTCGTTTTAACTATTTAGGTCTCCCTTTCTGTGGCTTGCCACTATGTTGCTGTTTGAGCGGCCTCGCTGCGCGCCTCTTCCGTGTTCTGCCTTCTCCAACCCCCACGGGAGGTTTGTACGCGTGTCAAGGGAGCCGTTCATCGTCGCCTTGCGGACGTGAGCACCAGGCGAGAGCACGTAGCTGGTCATGCGCAGAGTCGGCGACTGTGCTACTTCTTTCTTTTTCTGGTTTTCTTGCCGTAGCGCTACCTGCCCGGTGGACGTCCAGCTCACAGGTTTGGTGTGAGTGCGTTTGTGAGTGTGTGTATGTGTGTACATCGCGTATCTGCTCTCTCGCCTGCCGGCTGAGCGCGGGGTCTCAGCGCTACGTAGCATACGGCCTCTATGTCTTGTCTGTTTGCTTGCATTCTGGTCTTCACCCGGCTCGGTACGGTGGGAGAGGCTCGAAACATGCCACGATGCCTGCGTCGCGTCGCGTCACTTGGCCGTCTCCTGAGGAGTGCAGTGCCGCGATCAGGAATGCTTGACAGGGGCCGATGCGCCGACGCGTGCGCCAGCGCGTAGCTGAGATGCGTGTTTTACCTCCAGGTGTGTGTGTGTGTGTGTGTGGGTGTGTGTCCTTTTCTGTCCCTTCTCCGCCCATTACGGCATCCGCGTTTTCTGCGCCACAGCCGCGCTCACATCGTTCGTCACCACCGCTCGCTTCCCTTGCTACCACCGCCCGCACGTCCGTTCGTGACGTGCGGCTTCTCCGCTTGTGCCCCTCGTCACCCGCTTCTTCGCCGTTTCTACCTCGGCCCAGACCCCGCCTCCCCACTCCCCACCCCCCTCGTCTTTTCTCACCGGGGCACCACTTCATCGCCCATCGGAGCCGCTCGGTCGTTGCGGTGCTCCCCCTGCTTGCCACGCCGCTGCTGCGGCGACCCTCCTCCTCCCCCCGCAGCGCTGTTCTTCGGCGACCGCTCTCGTGGCCTCCCCCCCCTCTTCCGCCCAGAGACTCGCCACTTCATTTTCTCCCACAACCCCGATTTGCTTTTCCCCGTGCCCGCGCCGGCCTTGTGGGGTTGTCCGTGGCGTGGGTGTGCCGCTCGTCTCCTTTTACCGCCGCATGCCACACGCCTCCTTCACTCGCCCCTCCGCGTTCCGCTCGAGGCAACGACTCGCCCGCCCACCGGTGTGGGTCATCACGGCTCGCCGAGGGGGGAGGGGGGGGGGGCCGGAGCGCGCCGACTCCCAGCCTCCACCCACTTCCTCCCTCCCCCTTCGAAGGCTGCACAAGGGAGGTAGACCTAATGTCGAAGGGGACGTGGGTGTGGTATGGTGGGGCGCGGGAGGCCGCACCGTTGCACTCGAGCATGGAGCTTCACCTTTCACTCAGACGACTCTCCCGCTCGCACTCGGAGGGTGCGAGGAAGGAGAGCGCGAGAGAGAGAAGGGACGGCGGGCGGGGGGGGAGCTGAGCTCGACAAGAGAGACAACGGAGTCATCACGCCTCATACCCTCTGTACATTTGTTTCCGTTTAGCTAACCAAACTAAAGCTCACCGTTGGCTCTCTCTTTTCTTTGTCTTTGCTCCCTCTCCCTCACCCCTCCTGCGCTCATGGCCGCCCCGCCGCAGCAAGGCGGCACCACGGCAACCCGCAACGCCCTCCGAAATGCCGAACAACACAAGCCGCTGGGGGTGGGGTGCACGGTGGCGCCCCAATGGGCAGGGCCGTGCACCCCACTCCCAAACCGAGCCCGCACACGCCACTTGATGAGAAGAAAAACGCACGTACAGTCGCGGCAGCATCGCGGCAAAACAGCTCCGCCGCGCTGTCGCTCCGACCTCGTTGGCGCGTCGCTCGACTAACCCCCCTCCCCCCCCTCCCCCACCCGACAGCGGCTGCGCTGCTCCGTGGCGCTTCGGCGGTGGGTCACCCCGGCGTGCTTTGGCCGACTCTCCTCTGCGCCTCCCTAGTGCTGCATCTCTCTCTCTCTCGGCATCGCCCACCTCTCGCACTTGTCCACGGTCTTCCTGGTGTCCGTTTGCCGTCATCCCCCCGCCCCCGCCCTTGCTGTGCGAACGCAAACACACAGCACCAGGTTCTGGCGTGGTGCCTTGACGCACGTCGCTGCCGCTTGACACTCACTTCCCATCCTCTTTTCTTTCCCGACGCAGTCGCAGCGGCTCCACACAAGCAAGCGCAAAGAGCACAAGGACGCGTAGGCCACGCACACCCGTCCACGCACGGCCCTTGCGGTGGTTCTTTTCTGCTTGTGCCTCGCCGCACTCCCCGAGCGGGGGACTCCTTTCTCCCGCCTTCACCGTCCACGGCACGTTTGGCGCTCCGTGCCGTGCCGCCTCCACCCTCGACCTTTGACGAAACGTCTCCCTCTCTCTCACAACGATATCTTAGCCGCCTGCGTTATCGACTCTGCTGCGCCTGCCTGTCCCCTTCTCAGCGCCGCGTCTGTGTGTGTGTGTGTGTGTGTGTGTGTGCCAACCCCCTCTGCCTCTTTTCTTTTGCTCACGGTGCGAACGGAGAGGGCCCTTCCCCTCCTGCTCCTCACCGCGTCTCGTCCACCCCCCCGTCCCATGCCGGCAGCCAGCTTCCCCCTTGCACGCACGCATTAGCGCCCTGCCGCCATGAACATCTCCTGTATGGAGGAGCAACTCTTCAAGTCGGAAGTCGCCGACCTGCGGCTGACGACGCTCGAGGCGCTGGCACGCGAGCAGTGCTTGCAGAACGCCCGCATGGATGCTCGTCTGCGCGAGCTGGAGGAGCGCACGCCACCGCTGCAGCCGCAGCTGCTATCGGAGGTCGGGCCCAAGAAGAGTGGCCACAGCGACGTCGAAGGTGACAACTTGGCCTGCTCGACTGCCCACGCCGACGAGACGACCGGGTCGCTGTCCACCTCGCCGATCGAGGGCCCGGACACCCCAATGTGCGACTACTGCTTTCGCTTCTCGCAGGCCTGCTTTCCGTGCCCGCGGTGTGGTCGAGAGTGGTACTGCAGCGCCGCGTGCCAGCGCCTGCGCCACCGCCCGCACGCCACACGGTGCGGGCAGCGGCGTCCCGACCCGCCACACGCACCGCAGCAAGCACCGACGCTGTAGCGCTGCCGCGCCCCGTGCGCACGCCCAGAACAAGCCTGCCCCCCCCCCCCCCCCCCCCCCNCCCCCCCCGGAGACGAAAGGGGGCTGAGGTGCGGGGGGGGGGGCGCGTACCGCCGGCAGCCCCCGATGCGCTGCACCTTTGCTGTCCTCGGCCGTCTCCGCGTCCCTGTCACGCTGGAGGGGTCAACCGCCGTGATGCCCGCCGTCTCCGTCCCCCGCCGCTCCCCTCCTCTCCTGGCTCTTTTCTCTTCCCTCTCCGCTGTACCGTGTAATCCCCGCCCCCGACCGACACCCCCCGTCTTCCCTTCCCCACCATAACGCACACCAACCGAACACGCATACTGCCACACGTGCAGGAGCCTGCAAGGCCCCATGCACGGGGGAAGCGGCGCGAAGAGGAGAGTGGCATGCCGCGCCATCGACACCTCCCGCCTTTGCGCTTCCGCTTTCTGTTTTTGTTTTCCGCCGCTGTGCGCATCCGAGTCGCACTGTGCGCACTCGGGACGCCCTGTGGTGCACGCCCCCCCCCCCCCGGGACGTGCGTGCGGTGGCTGCGCGTGCCACGTGCTGGGGGGAAGCCACAGTGCCTGGAATGGACGTGCGCTGTGTGACGCCGCCGTCTATGCACGGCAGCACCGCGCCTCGCCCCCCTCGCATGCCGCACGCGGCTCAGGAGCGGCTTCATCTTCGTCCCACTTTTCCCCGCTCTTCCGGTGTTCGCCCTTCCGTCTCCCCCCCCCTCCACAACGCAGCCGACGCACACGCCCTCGGGGCGCCTCTTTCACTGCGGTGCCTGCGCGCACGCGCCGCCCCTCGCGCTCTGCCCCCCTCACCCTCACCCGCTTCCTCCTCTCGCGCTGCGCAGCAAGTGAGAGAGTTCTCAACTCGCAGCGCTCGAGCAGCGACGAAGCCAGCATGGAGGCAAGCGATCTCCGCGAGCTGGCGATCAACGTGTCGTCTGACGACATCGCCGTCTCACGCGACGCGACGAAGCGGCTTCAACAGCTCCTCACGCCCGAGCATGTTGTGGCCATGCTTGCTGACCCCGCCGGCGCCGCGGGGCTTCAAGGGCTGCTGGAGGAGATGGAGGCGGTGCAGAACCCCGACGTCTTTCGCCTCATCGGCCGCGTCCTCGAAGGCGTGTTGACCAACCCACTCGATGCGGCGCGCGCTGTGGTGCTCTCTCCAGCCGCGCAGTTTGTGATCGACTTCGTCGTCCGCTCTGCGGCGGCGGCAGACGTCGCCCTGGCGGCGAGCATGTCGGCGCCACTTCACCGTCTCGTCGCTCTCGCCCGCGACGCGGACGCGACCGCCGCGGCGCTCGTTGGGCGCTGCCTGGACGCGCACTTCCACAACGAGCACGTCCTGCGCCTGTTCGACTGCGACGCCGCGGAGTCACCCACGAACGCGGCCATGTGCGCCTTCCTCGTCGCGCACACTGCGCTCCTCCCGTTCCTCTTCACAGCCACGCAGGGCGCCTTCGAGAGCGACCCGCTGCTGCTCGCCAACTACCTTGTCGCGAGCGGGGTGGCGTGCCGCACGGTGGCCGTCCCTGCGGCGCTGCAGGAGCGCGCCATGGCCGCCTTGCGCGACAGCGACGACGCACTGTACTTCGCCTTCGTCTGCCGCTTCTGGGGCCTGGCGCTGGTGCGGCACGAGGCGAACGGGGAGCGCTACGCCGCCGCGTGCGTGGCTGCCGTCGCACCCGCTGCCGCGGAGGCGAGTCAGCGGGACGATTCGACGACAGAGGCCATCTTTGACGTGCTCAGCGCCGCAGCCTCCACGGCGGCGGGATGGACCGCCGTGACATCGCAGCTGCCGTGCCAGACGCTGCAGGCGCGGCTCCGCAGCACATCGGCGTCGCTGCGGCTGTCGACGCTCAACTTGATGCTCTGCATGCTGACCTCCTCGCATCTCGGTGCCGCTTCCTTCTTTACAAAGGACCTCCTTCTGGACGCGTGGCAGACGCGCACTTGCCCGGATGACGACGTGCGCCTCGCCCTGTGGCGTGTCGTGCTGGCATGTTTGCCGGTGGAGTCGCTCTGCGGCGTGCTCGGAGCGGCCTGTGCCTCCTTCATCAGCAGCGGCGCACACGAGGAGAACGTGACGGTGCGCTCGCTGAAGCTGCAGGCGGCTGACTACCTTCTCCAACATGCGACGCTGCCGGACAGCGTGAAGACGCGACTGGCGCAGGTGACGCAGCGCGGGCTCTACCCGGCCGGCTCCAGCGGCGTCTCGCTCATGACGAGGGACTGAGCGAGGGCGCGCCTCGGGTTCGGCGCCTTACCCGTGACCTGCGCGTGCCTCCCTCCACACACGTCACCGCGCTATTTGGGGCGCCTGCCTGCCCACCCTGTGGCACTCGCCGCTGAAGGTGCGCCGATGCACGCGTGCGGAGATCGCCGCGCTGCGTTTGCTTTACTTCTGCCTGCAACTGAAGGTTGGCCCCGAGATGCACAATAGCCCACGACGCAGCGCACAGAGGTGCAGCGTCAACCCTACGCGACCCTCCCTGCGCATTCATCGCTCTAGCGGCGCACGCCGCCTCCTTTCCCCCCACGACGTCGCTGTTCAATGGCATCGCCAACGTCCCTCTCCCGTCTCTGTCGCTGCCTCCACTGCGCCTCCCTCCTCCCCCTCCTCCCCCCTCCCTCGCTAACGTCATCACCACTTTGCACCCTCCTCGCGCTTTCGCGCGTCAGCGGACGTTGCTCACGGGCAGTCCACCACCATTCCCTTCTTTTTTTTTTCGTGTCAGGTATCCGCCGGGGTGCAAGCGCGAGCGCGCACATCAGCGGGCCGCGCACGTGTGGTTCCGTCGAACGGAGTCTCCATCTCTCTTTCTGGTCAGGCAGCAGGACGCAATCGAACAGAAGGACAGCAAGAAGGGCGAGACGCGCTTTCTGCATCGCTCCTGCCGCGACTTTGCCGACCGTGCACACGAGGGGGCAGGGGGTTGCCACACAGCTGAAGACAGCGGCACTGCGGCACACGCACCGCGCTTGCACGGCGTTTCGCAGGTGTGCACACACGTCGCGTCCCCGTCAAACGCGTCCTCCTTCCTCACCTACCAGTCCGGGTGCGTTCACAGTGTAGACTACAGCACACCAAATATCCGTGTCTTTCCTTTCCGTTTTCTTATTGCTAGAAGGCGCGTTTGTCCCTCTCTCTGCGGGTGCGTGCGGGTGTGTGCTGTTGCGTTCACGCTTGTCGCCAGCGGTGCGCCTCTTTCTTCTTTTCTTTTCCATCTTTCTCTAGACTGCATGATGCCGGCTCGTGAACGGGCGGTGGTGCTCATCGACGGCCCGGCGGTGGTGCATCGGTGGTACCACCGATGGAGCTACACCCAGGAGCGCTACGGCACCCCGCTGGATGTCAAGCTCTTCGCGATAAAGAACGCGCGCTACATCATCGCGACGGCCCACAGCTTCGACCCGTCGCACATGGCCCAGCACCTGCTCTCGCCACAGGTCGAGTACGCGCACACGCAGAAGCACAACAGGATCATCGTCTGCTTCGACCACGGCGACGGCGGGCGGCGGCAGATCTACGAGGAGTACAAGGCAAACCGAAGCGAGCGCAAGCTGACGCCGGAGTTTGCGATGATGGAAAAGGTGGCCAAGAAGGTCTTCGCGGATGAGCCGAAGGACTCGCTGCTCATCGTGCCAGACGGCGACGCACGGCTAGCCAGCGTGAACGCGGAGGCCGACGACATGATCGCGACACTGGCGCTGTACAACCAGCAAACAAAGCGGCCCACCGTCGTGATGTCGCACGACTACGACCTCTACCAGCTCATCGATGAGGCACACAAGAGCTACCACTACGACATCCGCACCAAGCACCTCGTCTCCGAGCGTGGTGTGATCAACCGCGTCGGGGTGCACCCGAAACTGGTGCGCGACTTCAAGGCTCTCGCCGGCGACGTCTCGGACAACATCCCCGGCATGAAGGGCATCGGCAAAGTGCGTGCCCGCACGCTGCTGAAGAAGTACGGCAGCCTCGACGGAATTCTCTCCAATGGCGTCAAAACCGAGACGGGGCACATCGCCGACCTGCTCACCAGCGGGGCCAAGATGGCGGTCGTCTCCCGCCAGCTCGTGGACTTCCGCATGTGCCCCAAGGTCATCAAGGTGTGCGAGCCGTTCCTCAAAAAGTGAGCTGGCGTGCCAGCTTCTGTGTGGGCACAACGCGGCGCGAGTGACGCCGCGTGGGCAAGACGCCGTGGAGTGTCCGCGCCACGCTTCTGCTCAGTAATCGCGACGCGCGGGTGCCGCGTGGCAGAGCACGCGCCTCTGCCTCTCGTGTCGTGCACGCGTCGACAGCACACAGCATCGCACGTCTGTGCGCGCGTGTTTGCGTCTGCTGTGATGTGGTTGTGATCGTCGCACGACTCTCATAGAAGTGTTCGTGTATTGACTGAATGGAGGACGCGCATGTGGGTGTTGGCGTTGGGCACTCCACCTTTCTGTGTCTGTGTATTTGTGAGTGTGGACGAGAAGACCGACGCTGGTGTCGGCGGTGCATAGATGATTGCATACAGGAAGCGACATAGGAATGAAAGTGAGCAGAAGGAGCAACACAGATCAACACGGGTGCACTGCGTCCACGCGCGTGCACGAGAGTGTGCGTGTGTGTGTGTGTGGAAGGGGAAGCGGAAAGCGACTTCTGTACTGGTGGTGACCGTGCTGGCCTACGAGGCAGCGCCGCATGACGCAGGGCCCTGGCCGCTGGTGGCGTGCATGCCCCCCCCCCCCTCGCCTCCCCTCCCCTGTGGCCGAACCACGTGCCGAGCCGCGCTGTTACCCAGAGCGTGGTGCGACGGCACGAAGGGTGGGGGTGGCAACAAGCGCGCCCCGCGGAGGGAGCCGGCTCACCCTTTACTTGGCCTCCTCGCACTTCTCGATGCGGTTGCCCTGCCCGCCTCGCAGCGCCTGTCCCCCCCCCCCTCCTCCACAACCCCAAATCCTCGACCCTCCTTTGTTCCCCTCTCGGACGCGTA
>JASAOO010003174.1:0-26625 GCA_030849075.1 Zelonia costaricensis | reverse complement strand
AGATAGGGAAAAATGCAATAACTCCAGATCAATTCTCTTTTGTAGTAGTTGTTGCGCAAGGGAAATTTCATCAACACAAGATCAAATCTCTTTTATAGCAGTTATTCTCAGAGTAATCCTAGATCAAGCGTCTTTAGTAATATATTGAATTATAATGACAGTTACATTTACTACAGAAATTTCCCTTATAAAAGAGAAATGTTATTAAAAGCTTTGATTTATTTCCTAACCTTTTTGATTTAGATGAAACTAGTTACCATTAAGTGTTGCATAATACCACACCAAAAGCACCAAACTTGTCCTAACCTAAAAAACATAAAGATTATTATTTTGTTGCTTTGTTGGTTCGTAACGTGCTTAATCTAAATTAAATTAAATCAAATTAAATTAAATCAAATTAAATTAAATTAAATTAAATTAAATTAAATTCTAAATTAAATCAAATTAAAGTTTCCTGCTTCTCTCTGTCCGTTTGTACTTTTTCGCAAATGTTTCCCAATCTGAAACCACTAAACTTCTAATTTCTACTTCTCATAAATTACTTCTAAAACTAATTCCTACAACTAAGATTAATAATAACTAATTAAATCAAATCAAATCAAATTAAATTAAATTACATTCTAAATTAAATTACATTCTAAATTAAATTAAATTCTAAATTAAATTAAATCAAATTAAATTTCCTGNTCTCCTAAATTACTTCTAAAACTAATTCCTACAACTAAGATTAATAATAACTAATTAAATCAAATTAAATTTAAATCAAATTAAATTTCCTGCTTTTCGCACCCGTTTGTATTTTTTTACACTAGTGTTTTAATTTGAAAAAGGAATAAATCTCTAATGCCTAAATTTGTTATTATAAAAACCCTCCAACTAAATAAAATTAATCCCTAATTAATAATTGCTATTTAAATTTAAATGCATAAATAAGTTAAATGTATAAATAAGTTAAATACTAAATTAAATTAAACTTAAATTCCCTGTTTTTCTAGTTTAATAAATCTATCGCGCCAAATTTCGTAAATATTTGCTAAAATATGCTTCTTATAATGTAGAGCTAGATAAGATTTAGCGAAAATTATTTAATTTTGTTTGCATATTTTGTTATTATTTTTTCTATTATTGTAAAGAAAGGTTCTTCTTGTGTAGGTTATTTCTTAATAAAACTAACTCGCCTCTAATTGCGGCTAATACAAAAATTTTAATTTATTAAATTTATTTATATATTTTATAGAAAAACACACAGGTAAATAAGAAGAATAGAAGCTATAATTTATTAAAAGGAATATTGTACAAAGAAAAAGTATATTTTATATATTTTATTGTTTATTATTTAGTGTGTTATTTATTAAAGTTAATAAAAAGAGAATGAGAGTGAATGTAGTATTTAATTCTATTTGTAATTTATTTCCCTATTGTTTTTTTGCACTTGTACCTAACAAAATTAAATATTTTATTTATCTTACTTATGAAAAGTATTGATAAATGCTATTAATTAATCTTTATATTTTAGTAGTAGTAATGATTTTTTAATATAAAAATTGAAATAAAATTTTTGCATTAAAAATTATTTCATTAATTTAAAATATTTTAATGTTATATGTTTTAGTTTTAAATTTGTTGTTTTATATTTAGTTTAATATTTAAAAAGTTATGTTTAAATTTTTTAATTTAAAGTTTTATGAACTGTTATTTATAGTTAATTATTTTTTGTTTAATGTTGAAATATTTAACTAATGAAGGCACAGTTGTTCTATATGTACCTATTCAAAATAGTAAAATTATTTTATTTAAATTAATAAATAATTATTAAATACAACTGTAATTAATATTATGAAAATTTTAAAAATTAAATTTTTTATCTATTATAGTTCATATAATGCGAATAATAATTTAAATTGAATATTAAAGTTACAATTATAATTTGTAATTGATAAGTAAAATAATAAATGAATAGAATATAAAATTTTAGAAAGTTAGTTATTTTAATATTTAGTATTTGTTTTATAATAAGTAACAATTTTAAATAAAAAGTATTATTTTATATAATTAATTTTTAAAAATATAGTAATATTGTTAATAAAATTATCAAGTTTCAAAAGCGTTTATTAAATGCGTTAGTCTAAGAATATTATTTAAGATTATTCTGGTATATAGATTTAATATTTAATAATTCTAGTCATTTAATTTATAACCTCATAATATATATATTAGTAGCATAGTAATTTGTTAACTAATTATTAAAGTGTTCCATAGAAAATTTTAAAATTACAACAATCTTAGTAAATAATAAATTAAAATAAAAGCTTTAAAAAAAGCTAAAAAATTAAAATAGGGCAAGTCCTACTCTCCTTTACAAAGAGAACTTAAATATGTAATTGTATGTTTGATTGGGGCAATACTATATCTAATTATATAGGACAAGAACTATAATTATTGAAATAATAAAAGGTTCGAGCAGGTTAACAAGCATTATTACTAAATGTGTTTCATCGTCTACTTATTGTTATTTAAATTGATTGTTCATCAAAAATACAATTCGTTAGTTGGGTTAAAATCGTTGTAAAGCAGATTTGTTTATATATTTAATTTATATTATAGTTTAAAATTTAATACCAGTACGCAAGGATATATTATAAGTTATTGAAATTTATTGTTAAGATTGGTATATTGGTAAGTCAATTGTTATTATTCATATTAATTTATTTAGAAGTTTTTAAATTTTATATTAGTTTATTTGATTAAATAATATTAAACTCAATATTTAGGAATAGTTAATTATAGCTTATAATTCTGATTAGATTATTTTGTTAATGCTATAAAAGGGGTGTGGAAAATGTAGAAAATACTCTAAACATTTGAATACTAAATTAAATATTACCTATTAGTCAGAAATGGATGCCAGCCGTTGCGGTAATTTCTATGCTTTTAAATATTATACATTTATTTTATTAGTTTGTTACTCTTATATTTCTAGTCAATAAAAATAATTATTATATATTTTATTTGTTTTTAAACACCTTTTGGTATATGCAAATATAAAATGACATTAATTATTAATTATATTAATTTATATTTATTCACTTTGAGCAACGATACCGATTCATTGTTTTTGACAACATGATAAGGATTATGAATGGAATTGTACATTTTATAATCAAAACTAATTTATTATATTAAATTAGGCATGTTTAGATAAAACAATAGAATCATATGGTATTGTTGCCTACCAAATTTTGTAAGAAAATTAACGTGCAGTTATTAATGCATTTATAAAAATACATTCTCTCATGTTAAATTTTCGTTATTCTTTTTATTATTTAAAAAAATAAAAAAGATTAGGAATTCTAAATAAAGCAAGGTATTAATATGAGAGTGGGAAGGAAGGGATTTCAGGCCAGGAAGACCAGAGAAGCGGGTTAACTTCAGCGATTTTGATTGGGAGAGCGGACGCCGCGAATTTTTGGAAATGCCCAAGAGCAGAGTCGAGACCAGAAGAGGGATTTTTCCGGCTGAAGGGAAAGACCGACGGAAGGGTTTGAGCAGGTCCAACCGATTTTGCCAATCACACAGGAGGGGAGCTAGAAGTTTGCACTTCGAAGGTTAGTTTTGGGAGGTTTTTGAAGGGAAAAACTTGAGAAATTTATTTGTAGCTTTGCAATAAGATGTAGGATAAATTCTTTTAATTTAAAATAATAAAATTAATAGCAAAGACTTATTCTTTTGTTGATTAACGCTTCCTAAAATAAAGTGCCTTTCCTCTTCCCCTCTTTCTCCCTAAATAGGATCTTTCCCCCTCAATCCCTCGTGTCTCTTCCCTCCCAATCCTATCCGCTCAAAATCTCGTTCTCCCTTCCCTCAAAATTCTTTAACTCGGCTTCCCCTTTTTTCGAAATAAACCCCGCAAAGTCTTCTTCTCTCCATCTTTTCTTATAACTCCCTATCCTCTCCCTAACTCTCTCCTCTTCTCTCGCCGACACTTCCCTATTATGATTAACAGCATTATTACACCTTTGTTAAACTATTAAATATTCTGTATTACTTAATAGTAATAAAAATGCATATTTTATAAGAATAATATTAATATGTAATACATTTAATCAAATTAGAATGCCGTTTAATTTATAATAAAGTTGGTTGTAAGTATCAAAACTACAAATATTATAAGTTTTATAAACGAAATAAGATAAATTGTAATTATTAGTTATTTTTAATTTACAAAAAAGAAACATTTTTTAATTAAGAAGGTAAATACAAAATTTATAAAACTAAAATAAATAGTATATTTTATATTATTGCAGGCTACATGAAAAATATAAAAAGGCACTTGTATAGATTCACATTTGGTCCTCAACATCCTGCTGCTCATGGAGTTTTATGTTGTCTATTATATTTCTCCGGAGAGTTTATTACGTATATAGATGTAATAATTGGTTATCTACATAGAGGAACTGAAAAGCTTTGTGAATATAAGACTGTTGAACAATGTTTACCGATGAAGACTAGATTATGTTAGTGTAGTTTGTAATGAACACTTATTGTCCTTATGTTTTGAATATATGTTACGATGTTGCTTAGCAATACGTTGCGCATTTATGCGTTTATTAATGTGCGAATTCACTCGCTGTTTTAATGGTCTATTATGTTGTTCTTGTATGGTTATGGATATTGGTTCTTTATCTCCTATGTTATGATCGTTTGAGGAAAGGGATAAGTTAATGACTTTTTTTGATTTGTGCTGCGGTTGTAGAATGCATTTGGCATTTATGTGTCTACTTGGTTTATTAGATGACTTTGTTTTTGGATTTATCGATTTCTTGTTAATGTTGTGTATATCTTGTTTATTTGTATTAGATCTTTATGATTTGTTATTCGTTGGTAATCGTTTATTGTACCTGCGTCTTCGAGGTCTTGCTTTTTTTGATGTATTTGATTTGTGTTTCAACAGTGTTAGCGGCTGTTTATCTCGTTCATTAGGAATGGTCTGAGATGTTCGTTTATATAGTTGCTACGAGTTATATTTTATGTTAGTGTTTGATTATTGCTTTTGTTATTTGGGTGATGCGTTTGATCGTTTATTTTTGCGTTTATTTGATATGCGAATGAGTATATTATTATGTAAGCAATGCTTTTTTGTTGGTTTTTTTGTATTCGGATTTGTATGTTTATTTGATTATATGTATGTTGATGTAACAATTGAGACCATTATTAGTCTTTTTTATAGTCTATGGTGTTGTATTCTCCCGGGATGTTCGTTTGCTAATGTTGAGCATCCCAAAGGAGAATATAGTATATTTCTTTGTTTCTTGTATGGATTCATATCGCGCTTACGTATTCGCTGTGCAGATTTTGTGCATATTTGTCTGCTTGATGTTATGATGCGTGGTTTCATGTTACATGATTTAGTCGCGGTTATTGGAAATATTGATGTGGTGTTTGGGTCTGTAGATCGATAAAAATTCGGTATTTTAGTGTATAAATCAAATTTTTAAAAATTGAGTCGGAAGGGGAAGCTTTTTGTTTGGGTTATCTTTGCCTGCTATTTGTATAGTGTATTTAGTTTTTTGTTTGTGTTGTTTATTTTGTATAATGTTTGGTAGTTTTGTATTCATTGATTATTGTTTTATATGTTTTTTTGCATGTTTATTATTTTGTATAATTTGCTTAATGTCCGATATTTTCGTTGATTCGCTTCGTGGTTTGTTCGATGTGTGTTGCTATTTACGATGTGTTCAATATTGTTTTGTATGATTTGTAATTAGTGAACTAGTTCTATTTTTATCATTTTTTTATGTGGTATTTAGTTTGGTGTTATTTGTTAGCGTTGAATTTGCTTTTGTATTTGTTATACCAGTAATGTTTTGTTGTTTAATTTGTGATTATGGATTTGTATTTTATTGATATTTTATTGACATATTTAATTTATTAATAAACACTTTTTTATTATTTGTGAGTGGCTTATTTGTAAATTTTGTATTATTTTTATTTTGGTTTCGATTTTTTTTGTGTGTTTTATTTATGCTTTGGGTAGGTATACTCTTTGGTTTTCTATTTTTATGAAATCAAGTTTGAGAGTTTGCTTTACTATTTGTAACATGTAGTTGTGGTGTTTTCGGTTCAATTTTATTTTTAATTGATTTGCTGCATTTTAGTCATGTTTTTTTAGGAATATTTTTGTTATTTATATGTTTTAGTCGTTGTTTTAATTTTTTAAGTATGGATACACGATTTGTATTTTTATATGTTGTTTGTTTATATTGACATTTTGTAGATTGTGTTTGATTTTTCTTATTACGATTTGTTTACTTTGATGTTTTGTGTGTAGTGTATTTGTGTGCATAACGTATTAATGATGGGTATCAGGATTTAAATTTATAATAATGATATATTTTAAAGCGGAGAGAAAAGAAAGGGTCTTTTAACGTCAGGTTGTCTACTACGTGTGTATGGTGTTGGTTTTAGTCTAGGTTTTTTTATTTGTATGCAAATAATCTGTGGAGTATGTCTTGCATGATTATTTTTTAGTTGCTTTATATGTACTAACTGATATTTTGTTTTATTTTTATGAGATTTTGATTTAGGCTTTGTTATCAGAAGTACTCATATATGTTTCACGTCTCTTTTATTTTTTTTGCTGTATGTTCATATTTTTAAATCAATAGTTTTAATAATATTGTTTGATACACATATTTTAGTGTGAGTAGTAGGATTTATAATTTACATTTTTATAGTAGTTATAGGTTTCATAGGATATGTTTTACCCTGTACTATGATGTCATATTGAGGTTTAACTGTTTTTAGCAATATCTTAGCCACAGTCCCTGTAATCGGAACCTGACTCTGTTATTGAATTTGAGGGAGTGAATTTATTAATGACTTTACATTATTAAAACTACATGTATTACATGTTTTATTGCCTTTTGTACTTATATTAGTTATATTTATGCATTTATTTTGTTTACATTATTTTATGAGTTCAGATGGATTCTGCGATCGTTTTGCATTCTATTGTGAGCGTCTTTGTTTTTGTATGTGATTTTATTTACGCGATATGTTCTTAGCTTTTTTTATTTTATTTTGTGTTATGTATTTTGTATTTATAAATTGATATTTTGTTTTTCATGAAGAATCATGAGTGATAGTAGATACTTTAAAAACCTCCGATAAAATATTACCAGAATGATTTTTTTTATTTTTGTTTGGTTTTTTAAAAGCAGTTCCTGATAAATTTACAGGATTACTATTGATGGTTATTCTTTTATTTTCATTGTTTTTATTCATATTGAATTGCATCTTATGATTTGTTTACTGTCGTAGTTCTTTATTATGGTTTACTTATTCATTAGTTCTCTTTTATAGTATATTTATGAGTGGTTTTTTAGCTCTGTATGTTATATTAGCATATCCAATTTGAATGGAATTACAGTTTTGAGTGTTATTATTATTTATGTTAGTAGTGTGTCGATTAGATTAAATTTGGTTCTAATGAAGTGATATATTTTAAACAAAAATTTGAGTTTGGAGGAAATGCGGAAAAAAGAGATTTCAGAAAAGAAATTTAGAAGAACCGAGAAGGGGAAAAGGGAGAGAGAGATTCGTGTTGTTTAATTTTTATGGTTTAATTATGTACTATTGTATTACATATTTAAATGTATATATATTATTTTGTATTGTTTTTATGTATTATATGGCATTTTTATTTTGCTTTTGCTTTATGCTTGATTTCATACTATTTAGTAGCTTATTAGTAGGAGATGCATTTATGGATGTGTTTTTTTTACGTTATTTATTGTGTCTTTTAGAATGTTTTTCATTATTGTGTCGTTGTATTTCAACCTTTTTGAGAATGTTTTGTAATCTATTGTCATCACATTTTTTAATGCTTATGTTTTGTGATTTTGTATATTTTTTTATTGTTTTTTTCATATTTTTTTTGATATGTGATGTAATGTATTTGTTATTATTTTCTTTTGCAATGTTATTTTGTATAGTATTTTATTTATTTTTATATGTACTTGATATGTTTTGTTCTTTATTACAAATTTTTATATTTTGTAATATGATAATGCAATTAATTATGGATTTTTTAATTTTATTAGTTTTCCATTAATTTTTATAGAATAAGATCAAACAAGTTAATAATATCAAAAAAAAGAATAAAAATAAAGCAACTAAGTCAAAAAAAAGTATTGCTCATATATATTGTATTTAGTCGTACAACTCAAAAACCAATAAATTGATATGAAAAAATAAAAATATTAACAATAAGCCGAAAATAAAAAATATAAATTATAACCAGCCAAATTACAGAAAAAAAAATTACACAAATACCTAAATAGCTTAAATGTAATAGAAGACAAAATACCTTTAGAAAAAACCCAAACACAATAGGGATAGCACCAATACAAAGAAACATACATGCTAATAAAATACTGATAATAAAATTATTAAAAAAACTAAAAAATATAAAATTAATTAAGAAATAGTTTTCGTTATATTTTATGTCAAACATATTGTAAACAATGAAAAAATAGTAAAGTAATATTAAAATTATTAGACTTAAGGAATAAATAAAATGAAAATTAAGATAAATATAAAAAATGTAATTTTTAGTTGATATAAATATTAAAAAAAGAAAGCTAAAATTATTGACACTTAACACAAAAAGTAGGCTAACAATTGCAAAACTATTTAGTCCGATCAACACACAAGTGCAGCATTGAATTATTACAAGCTTTACAAAAATAATATAAAAGTAAATAAAGCATATTAATAAAATAACAAGAATAAAACAAAATAAAACATAAAAAGTTAGCATATAAATAAAAACAAATGTACCTAAACGAATGTAAAGTTGTTCCATAAACAAAATTAAAATAGCTATATATAGCTTAAATAAAACTAAAATAATGTAAAATAAGCAAAGTACACCAAGTCATTCACTGTCGAAAATTAAGAAACAGAAGTCACATAAAAAAAAGCAGAAATTTAATAGCATATAGTAAAGAAGCAGAAAAAGTAGTGCGAAATTTAGTAGGTTTATCATATAATAATACCACAAAATAAGTATTTTGTAGCCAAATCGACTAGATATAAGAATTAAAAATAAAACTAAACTAAAAAGTTCAAATAATATTGAAATAAAAATAATATGTACAACATAAATGAACATAAAAACTACGACATATTGTATAATAATCATTAGGAAAATAAATCTGGTATCAAAGTTTAAAAAGCAAAATAAAAAGAAAAACGAGAATAAAAATAGAAGTAAAAAAATAAAGCAAATATATGAGTCAAGAACAGTTAGAATAAGAGTGTTTAGAATAATTAGTCATATTAAGTCAAAAGATAAGAAAAAAAGTGCACTATAGTCACATAAGATAATAAAACTATATAAAAACAAAAATAAAAAAATATGTAGTAGATATAAAAACAGTTGAATTTAGAAAAGTGAGAGACAGTTTTAGGGATTTTGGGGAGAAGTTTTGAGGGGAAAGGGGGAAACCAGAAGAACGTTAAAAGCAGCTTTAGATATTAAAATAGAATAGCTATAAATTTTGTTAGACAAAGTCAAGCCAATATAATTGCACATACATAATATAAAAAAATAATAATAAATGCTTGAGCAGTTGTTATTTTCAGCCTGTAACCTATGACTCTGGGATAAAAAAAGCCAATAACTAGAATAATGATAGCTTTAAAACAAATAAACAAACCTCCAAAGCATAAGCTCGAAAATAGAAGTGTTGCTAGTAGAACATGATTAATTTCCAAAACAGAGTAAATTACAAAAAAAAATCCAGATAATTCCGTTATTAATCCAGCAACCAGTTCACTTTCACATTCCATGTAATCAAATGGTAATTTTAATCCATCTAAAAGCATACTTATCCAAAATACTCCAATAAATAGCAACCCTGCTATATAGCAATTTGTTATATAAATCTGTCCAATGCACGAGTCTTTTATCCCAAAAAAGCTAAAGTAATCTAATGAGTATATAGTGATATACAGCAAAAAAATACCACTTTCAGAAATAATGCTAAAAAACATAGTACGCATAGCGGAAATATAAACAAAGCAACTAGAAAATAAAAAGCAACCTACAAAAAAAGTACTAAACATACTGCTAATAACGTGAGCAGCCATCATTACAGTAATTGTAAAACCTGTATCTAGCATTATAATAAATCCAACAGGAAAATAGAATCAGCCAATAAAAATACAGCAAGCTGTAAGTAAAAGGGCACCAAGTAAATAAATAAAATCAAAACTAATTACAAAAACAACAAATTTAACAAACAGTTTAATACCATCAGTAATAGGTGTTAATAACCCAAATAAAAATAATGCAGGTCCAATGCGTATTTGAACTAAAGCTAAAATACGTCGTTCGCAAAGACTAACAAAACCGGTTAAGACAAGAACAACTAAAATATCAATAATCAAAATGATGATAACATCTAAATTTAACATTTTACGATAAAAATTATAAAAAAGAACTAGTACATAAAAATGGCTTTTATATTATCATTTTGAATGATATTTTTAACAGATTCAGTGGTAGTGTTATTATCTTTTGTTTGTTTTGTTTGTATATGAATCTGCACGTTATTTTTTTCTTCATTTCTATTAGTGTCAAAATTAAATAATGTATATTGCACATGAGATTTCACGGCATCGAAATTTATTGATGCCTATTGGTTTACTATAGGTGGTATGTTTGTTTTGTGTTTATTATTACGTCTTTGTTTGTTGTTGTATTTTAGTTGTTTAAATTTTGTTAGTTTCGACCTATGTAAGGTAGTGGGATTTCAATGATATTGAGTATATTTTATTTTCGGAGAAACTACAATATTTAGTAATTTAATTTTGGAGAGCGACTATATGATAGGTGATTTGAGATTATTACAGTGTAATCATGTTTTGACCCTATTAAGTCTTGTAATTTATAAATTATGATTGTCTGCAGTAGATGTGATTCACTCTTTTGCCGTATCTAGCCTTGGTGTAAAAGTAGAGAACCTGGCCGTTGTAATGAAATAGTTTTATTTTCATCTAATAATGCTACAGTTTATGGTCAATGTAGCGAACTTTGCGGAGTTTTACATGGATTTATGCCGATTGTTATTTGTTTTATATAGGTATGTAGTCTATTAAGTATAAAGGGGAAGGAAGGACTGAGTCGAGTATTTGATTTATTATGTGTTAGAAGCTATGATTTTATACTTTGATGATTTGATTTAGATTTCATATTGTATGATTTTGTATTTGATTTTGTTGTTTGTATAACATTTATATTTGTTTTTATTTTAGGTTTTTTTTTAAGGATATTTTTTAGTTTTGTGTTTGTGTTATTATTTGTAGTTTTTTTTGGTTTATTTGCATTGGCAGCCTTATATACAAGTTACTTTATATATTATGTATACATACAATACAATTTTATATGTTTTTTTTTCTGTTTTACTATTAGTTATCTATTATACTATATAGAATTTTTAACTTGAATACTGTGTTTTATATTTATAGATTTTATTTCTTTTTCGACACAGCTAAATTTATATTTTGCTTTTATATATAATTTTAATGTGATATATTGTTCTTATTTATTTTGTTTGTTTTATTTTATAATATGTTTTTTATTTTGTTTTATCTTTTTTGTTATACGCTGTTTATTTATAATAATTTATGATTTTTTATTTTTCAATTTTGATATGTATTATTCCTTTTTAATGTGTGATATAATATTTATAGATTTTATATGTTTTATTTTAGTGTATTTTGGCTTTTTGTTTTCATTTATTGCAGGTTTTTTTTGCTTTATATTTGTTTTAAATTTTGTTTTTCTTGTTTTATTTTTTGTGTTAGCACTATTTTTTGGATATATATTCCTTAGCTACGGATGCACTTTATTTTTAATTTATTATACGTTTTGACTTTTAATATTATATAGTCGTGCCTGCTATAATTTATCACAAGCTATTTTAATATTCTTTAAATTTTTGTATTTTGACGTTTTTTTTGTTTTTGTGTTCTTATTAGTTTTATTTATTGTCTGTTTTTTTGGATTTTTTTTAAAAGATTTTCTTTTTTTAAATTTATTTTTTGATTTGTTTTCAGTAATAGCAAATTATGATCAATTAAGTTTATCTTCATTTTATTACCAATATGATCAGTATTGTGTTACCCAGTTACTTGTGTCTTATATGTAAAAGAATAAAAATAAAGATTGTCAAAAAAATATAAAAAATACAAAACAAAAGCATAATATTAAAAATAAATAATCTAAAACTATATGTGCAAAGTCAACGAGAAGTAAATATAAGACCATCACGCAAGGAAGTCAGCAAGAAAAATAAAAAAAGCTATATAAACTAAATACAAAAAGATTAACAAAAAAAAGGCAATAATCCCAAAATAAAACAACACAAAATAGAGCGCAAACAAATAAAATTAATGTTGCAAGTAATAGCATTCCATATAACATGAATGAACTTCAGAATAAAAAAGAAACCGGATAGTCTGAGATTCTTCTGGGAAACGCATACATCCCTAAACTGTGCATTGGAAAAAAGAGCATATTAGATCCAATAAACAGCGTACAAATAAAGTAGAACATTCAAAATAAATACAGTTCAATCGGTAGTCATTTTGCAATGAAGTGAACAAAACCTCCAAAAAACCCGACAACAGCACCTAATGAAAGAACATAATGAAAGTGTGCAACAACAAAATAGGTATCATGCAACATTATGTCAATACCTACATTTGACAAAAATAATCCTGTGACACCCCCTATTAAAAACATAAAAATAAACATAAACACAAAATAAACTTCGAAAGTAATAATTATATCCGTATACAAAAAACTATAAATCCAATTAAAGAGTTTAATGCATGTAGGAAGTCCAATTAACACAGTAACGCTACCAAAGTATGCACGAGAATCAATATCCATGCCGACTACAAACATATGGTGAGCTCAAACAAAAAAACCAAGAACAGAAATTAAGATCATTGAATATATCATAGCGACAGCACTAAAAACACATCTGAATCCTACGATTTCAATAATGGTAGATATGAGTCCAAATACAGGTAAAATTATAATATATACCTCGGGATGACCAAAAAATCAAAACAAATGTTGAAATAAAACTAAGTCACCTCCTCCAACAACATCATAAAATGATGTATTAAAGTTTCTATCACACAAAATAAGCGTCACACCACCAGCAAGTACTGGTAAAGTAACTATTAATAAAAGAGCAGTTATCAAAGAGCCTCAGATGAAAAGTGATCACGACAAAAAACTAAAAAATTTACGTCGACAACAAAAAATTGTGCCTAATAGATTAATAGAGTTTAAAATGCTTGATACCCCAAGAAGATGAACAGCAAACATTGCGAAGTCACAAGCAAGACTCGAGTGAAAGTCTACACAAATTAGCGTAGGGTAAAGTGTTCATCCAACTCCCATTCCTTCTTCTGTTAAGAACCCACTAACAACACAACCAAATCCACCCATATACATCCAAAAACTCATGTTATTAAGACGAGGAAACACCATATCTGGAAAACCCGCCATTACTGGTATAAAATAATTAACCAGTCCTCCCATCATAACAGGCATAATAAATGCAAAAATCATAATTAATCCGTGTGATGTGATCAAAACATTATAAAATTGATAGTCACCAAATAATACACCACACCCAATCAATGAGAGCTCAAGTCGAATAAATAAGGAGTATACGTAACCAACAAAGCCACATAAAATAGCTACTAACAGATAACATAAACCAATCATTTTATGAGAAACACTAAGACAGACGAGACATAATCAAAACATTTTAATTTAATGTAAGTAAGTAGATGTAATATTCATATAAATTTGATGGGTAACAACAGGCTATCCTAATTCGCTCTCTCTCTTTCTTCCCCTTTATTTGTTTTCTCCCCCCAACCTCTCTTTCTTCTCCCCCCTCCTCCTTCTTCTCCCCTCTTTGTCGGTCCCAATTCTCTAACTTTCCCTTCCTCCCTTGCTTTTCCAATTTTTAATCTCTTCTCATAATCCCCTATCTTTCCCTGTTGCGTTCATCATACTAGCTATTATAAAAAGTATATTTATTTTGTAGTGACCACTCGTTCAGTCAAAATGTGAAAATAAAATTAAGTTAAAATAGTTAAATATAAAAAATGTATAAATATTTAGTAGTTTTCACTTTATTTTTATATTTATTTCTAATATTGATAATGTTGTTTATTAATTATAGTTTTTGTTTTTCCCTACAAATAAATTACATATATGTAAATTTGTATTTAAATTACGTGAGTTTATGATTTATATTTTTTATGGGTCTAATAATGTTTTTTTTGTTATTTTTATTATCGCGAAAGTTAGTATCCTACAATAAATATTTCTATGTAGTTACGACGTATATTTTTATATATATTGACGTATGTTTTTTAATATTAGTAGAAGATTTTATGTGTTTCATGATCTTATTCGAAAGTTTGTTTTTTCCAATTTGTTTTGTTAGTTTATTTTTTAATTTTAATAATCGTTTTATATTTGCCATATTTTATTTAATAATTTTTAGTTCATTAAGTTCAATCATGTGCATCATGATATGTATTATAATAATATTTCATTTTAATGTACTCAGCTTACAAAGTTTTGTAGATATTTGTTTTTTTGATAGTTTATATTTAGGCACATATATTTGAATATTATTATTTATAATGTTTGCTATTAAGTACCCTATTTGACCACTTCATGTATGACTACCTGAAATGCATGTAGAAGTAAATACAGAAATGAGTGTTTTGTTAGCAAGCGTAGTATTAAAAATAGGTTTTTTTGGTGTTTATAAATTCTTGTATATAACATTTAACCAACTTTCAATATGATTTTTGGGTTTTGTAGATGCATTAGTTGTTTTGGGATTAAGTTTTATTGCAATATCTTTATTATTTCTCAGTGACTACAAAAAAATAATTGCAAATTGATCTGTTATTCACACAGGGGTTGGTTTAGTTTTGTTATGGCATAATGATATATTATTTGTAGGTTTACTAGTTTTATGTAATTTATCACATATAGTAAGCTCATCATTTATGTTTATGATAGTTGGTTATATGTACGACAATTATGGTGTTAGAATATTTTTAATGATGATATCTTTTTTTGGTATTAGTATATGAAGCTCTTTATTTTTAGGTATATTTCTTTTCAATATTGACTTCCCGTTTATGCTTTTATTTTATGTTGATATATTTATATTATATGGTTTAATATCTTTATCTTTTATATATATCATATGTTTTTATATAATAGTGTTATCTGTATTTGTATCGTCAATTTATATGTATATGTGTTTGAGTTTTTATTCTTTTGTATGATTAGATAAGTATATGCGGCTCGATCTCTCTATTAATGATGTACATATGTATTTTACTATGAGCACAGTTATACTGTCATTTTTCTATTTAATTTATTTATTATTTTAACTACGTAAGTGTGATATTTATTTTATTTCATTTGGAGTCCTTCACAATTTACCCCTCTCCCCCTTTTTAAATCTTCCCTTAAACTTTTTATCCTTAAAGGAGTAGCCTCCCGACGAAGCCTCTTGTTCTTCTTGTTCTGTCTTCCCCGTCCCGCAACCGGCTCTGCTTTCTATTCCTTCTTCTGCTAATAAAGTCCTGCTGTTCATTTTTAAAATAACTAAATTGGCGCAAAATTGAGTGAAGGCTTGAAAGGGAAAAGTTCCACGAACCTAGCTCCGGAATCGACGGGATTTGCAGAGACGAAAAGAGATTTTGCGGTGAGTCCTCAGGTTTAGAGGGAATTTGGGGGGAGATTGCCGGGGAAAAAATTTCACGAAGTTATTTGTAAACCTGAAATACATGTTAATAATAATTTATAATATAAACAAGATTTACTGCATTCCTCTATAATTAATTAAATTGTTTTTGTTTTTTTTTATGTTTTTTTTTATATTTGGTTTTATAACAGGTGCATTTTTATTGGGCAGGCATATTATGAGTTTTTGATTATCTATTATCTTATGCATATTTTTAGTGATGTCTACACTATTTAGTTGTTTTTGTGTTAGTGTTTGTCTTTATGGTTATTGTTATTATGATTTTTGTATCATACTATTCTTAGATTTTTGTTTTATATGGTTTTCTTTTTATTGTAATGGCTTTTATATTTTTATATTATATTTAATAAACATTGTTTTTTGTTTTATAGTGTTTTATGCTTTTTATTATATGTATTTCGATGTAATGTTGAATCGTTTCTTTTATATATTTTGATGATTTGTATTATGTATGAATTTTTTTATTTTATCCTTCGATTTTTTAACGGCGTATTGCGGCTGAGAGTTGCTTGGATTATTTTCGTTCTTTTTAATATCGTATTTTTGATATCGTTTTTTCGCATTAAAATTTGGGTTTAAGGCGTTTTTTATTAGCAAAATAGGTGACGTACTAATGCTATTGGCATTTATACTCATATTTTCTTTAAATGGGTATTGTACAATAACGTTTTATTTCATGTCGTTTTGCTGTTTAGATTATTTTTTTGTTATGTACGTATTACTTTTAATAATAGCTTGTTCTTTTACAAAGTCTACACAGTTCGGTCTACACATTTGATTACCGGATGCAATGGAGGGTCCTATTCCAGTTTCAGCTTTAATTCATGCAGCAACATTAGTTGTATGCGGAGTTCTTTTGTTGTCATTTGTTTTCTGATGTTTTGATTTTTGATTTTGTTATTTTTATATGTTTATTGGATGAGCAAGTTTAATTTTAGTTATGATGAGTCTTTGTGTGTTCTATAATTTCGATGTTAAAAGATATGTGGCTTTTAGTACAATATGTCAAATCAGCTTTTCTATGTTTTGTTGTATGTGTCTTGATTTATATGTAGGTTGTTTATTTTTTTGTTATCATATGTTTTATAAAGCGACATTGTTTATTGTATTAGGTGTATGAATTCATTTCTTTTTTGGTTTGCAAGATGTCCGTTGTTATTTTTTTACCTATTTCTGCGGTTGTATCTTAGCGCGATTACTATTAGTTTTTGCATTATTAAATTCTTGTTCACTTTGGTTTTTATGTGGCTTTTATTGTAAAGATTTATTGCTATGTACTTTGATGCTTGTATCATTTTATTTCATTTTTGAATTTTTTTTTGTATGTATATTTTTTATATTTTTTACAGTTATATATAATTATTTTCTTTTATTTTTTTTGTGTTTTGTGTTTAAATGTTTTTGTTTTGTAGACACTCTATTTTTGTTATTTGATTTCGAATGTTGTTTAGTCTATTGTTTTTTATGTTTATATATGTGTTTTGTTCTAATATTTTTTGTTTTAGATTTTTTGTATATTTTCATGTATTCAAGCTATAATTTTTTTTGGTGTTTTTATTTGTATTATTTGTCATTTTTCGATATTGCAATATTTACGGTGTTTATTATGTTAGTATTAAGTTTTATATATTACGGTTGTGTCTTAATTTATTTTTTTAACGTTGACTGCATAATGTTATTTTGACGTATTTTTTTAATTATATTTATGTTTATTTTATTTTGTTTATTTTCTATTTGATATTTTGTATGTTTTTTTATATATATGTGTCTTTTTGTGTGGAATATAGTTATTTATTTTAGATATAATTTAAAGTATTGTTTATTTTTTTGTATGTTGTTCGTAATATATTTTTAGAATCTAAGACAACAAATATTAGAAACAAGTCTAGTCTATCAGAATGTATACTAATGTGGAGCTGAACTATAAAGTCTAAAAAATACTTTATTATCTAAAAATTTATGTTATCTTTTAACATCAGGTTAATAATATAAAAAAGCGTTGTAGGTTAAACCGTTAAAAAGTTGTACATTGTATTAGTCCTGTGTAAAAGAAACGTATTATATTCATATTAAAAAATGATATAAAAAATAAAATAAATGTTACGGGTAACAAAAGTATTGTAACAAAATTTTAATATTAAAATCAAAAAATAGTGAATGACATCGAATAAAATTTGTCTTAAAATAAGTTAGATTAAAAATAAAACAAATAAGTAGAAACGCCAAAATATTCCAAAACTATATACCAAAGAAGACCGCTAAAAAGAATTCAAAAAAACCTAAAAAATAAAAGCTAAAGTGCTTAATCAAAAAAAGTGTAATTTTTAGTTTGAATTTTGTCTAAAACCAATAATCTATCACCAAAATACAAACGGTTAATATGTCTAATACAGAAAAGGGTTTCCATGTTATTGATTAAGTATTACCAAAAGCTAGCCAATTATTAATTGAAGTTATTTAAAATCTCGTGAAAACTCAAAGTATAGCAACTAACTATTAATTAAAGTAAAAGGCTTAAATTTAAAAAAATACAAAAATTGATATTTTAGATATAACTTATTACAAAACATGCGAAAAAAGACAAAAAACCCAAAATGTAAACTCAAAAAAACCAAAAATTTCTTGTAATAGTGAAAAATTTAAAATTTAGAATTAATTAAGTACAGACTTACAAAAAGCAGCAAAAAAAGGTAAATCCTTAAAAAATTTAGGAAATTACTTAAAAATTACCCAAAAATTCGAAGAAAGACGAAAAGTCTAAAATTTAGATACAAATTAGTGTAAAATTCGCTAAAACTTAGTGAAAAAGTTAGAAAAAACCAACCAAAAATTCCCCAAAATTAAAAGAAATACCCCAAAATCTAAAATTTAGAGCCAAATTAGTACAAAATTTAATCAAAACGTCCAAAAACCAAAAAAATCAGAAAAAATTGGTCAAAATGCAACAAAATTCCAAAAAATGTTGAAAAATCTAAAGTTTAGACTCAAATTAGTGCAAAATTTGCCAAAATTTAGTAAAAAAGTTAGAAAACGATCAAAATTCCACTCCAAAATATAAAGAAATACCGAAAAATCTAAAGTTTAGACTCAAATTAGTACAAAATTTAGCAAAAAGCCGTAAAAAATCAAAAAAATCAGAAAAAATGATCAAAAATGGACTAAAATCAAAAAAATGCCGAAAAATCTAAAATTTAGAGCCATATTAGTGCAAAATTCGCTAAAAATTAGTAAAAAAGTAAGAAAAAACGACCAAAATTTCCCCAAAATGTAAAGAAATACCGAAAAATCTAAAATTTCGAGACAAATTAGTACAAAATTTAACAAAAGGCGTAAAAAAGCATTAAAATTCTAAAAAATGTCCAAAAAATACAACAAAATTCCAAAATTGTTGAAAAACCTAAAGTTTAGACACCAAATTAGTGCAAAATTCGCCAAAAATTAGTAAAAAAGCTAGAAAAACGACCCAAATTTCCCCCCAAATATAAAGAAATACCCCAAAATCTAAAATTTTGAGCCAATTTAGTACAAAATTTAACAAAAAGGCGTAAAAAAGCATTAAAATTCTAAAAATGTCCAAAAAATACAACAAAATTCCAAAAAATGTTGCAAAACCTAAAATTTAGACACCAAAATTAGTGCAAAATTCGCCAAAATTTAGTTAAAAAGTTAGAAAAAACGATCAAAATTCTCCCAAAATTAAAAGAAATACCGCAAAATCTAAAATTTCGAGCCAAATTAGTACAAAATTTGACAAAAAGGTGTTAAAAAGCAAAAAAATCAGAAAAAATGATCAAAATGGACCAAAATCAAAAAAATGCTGAAAATCTAAAATTTAGACAACAAATTAGTACAAATTTAAAAAAAAGCGCGGCAAAAACCAAAAAAATCCGAAAAATATCCAAAAAATACAGTAAAATTCCCAAAAATGTTGAAAAATCTAAAGAATAGACACCAAATTAGTGCAAAATTCGCCAAAAAATTAGTAAAAAAGTTAGAAAAAACGACCAAAAAATTCCTCCAAAATATAAAGAAATACCGAAAAATCTAAATTTTCGAGGCAAATTAGTACAAAATTTAACAAAAAGGCGTAAAAAAGCAAAAAAATTCTAAAAAATGTCCAAAAATACAACAAATCCCCAAAAATGTTGAAAAATCTAAAGTTTAGACACCAAATTAGTGCAAAATTCGTCAAAAATTAGTAAAAAAGCTAGAAAAACGACCAAAATATCCCCTAAAATATAAAGAAATACCGAAAAATCTAAATTTTCGAGGCAAATTAGTACAAAATTTAACAAAAAGGCGTAAAAAAGCAAAAAAATTTCTAAAAAATGTCCAAAAATACAACAAAATCCCCAAAATGTCGAAAAATCTAAAATTTAGAGCCAAATTAGTCCAAAATTTAACAAAAAGGTGTAAAAAAACAAAAAAAGTTAGAAAAAACACCCAGAAAGACGCGAACGCACAAAAAACCTTGATAACATAATTTTATTGTGGCGACCCACCCAAAAAGCGTAAAAAGTTTTTAAAAAAAGTCAATTTTGAACGGGTTTTCTGTATAGTCGTTTTTTGTGTCAAAATATGAACGAGGTCCTGTATAAGGTCTGCCAAGAAAAACTGTTTTTTGAACGGGTTTTCTGCATGCACAACCCAAAACAAGCGTCGTAAGTCTCCTGAATTAGTAGTTTTATCAAAAAAGTTGGCTGAAACAATAGTTTTTGAACGAGTTTTCTGTATGGTTGGTTTTTGTAGAAAAATATGAACGACGTTCTGTATGCAAAGACGTAGTGAAGTTTGTTTTTTTGAACGGGTTTTCTGCATGCACGATCAAAATAATTTTATCAAAAAAGTTAGGTGAAACACTAGTTGTGAACGAGTCCCATGTGTGGTCAGTTTTTGTAGCAAAATATGAACGACATTCTGTTATGTGTAACTGTCGTAAAAGTTGTTTTTTGAACGGGTTTCTGTATGGCCGGTTTTTGTGGCAACGTGTGAACGAGGTTCTGTATGGTGGATATCGGCGTAAAATCGTTTTTTGAACGGGATTTCTGTATCTTAATGATTAGTTTTAATTTAAACAAAGAAAAGTTTGAATACAATACTTAAATAAGTTAATTAAAATAAATTAAGTTTAAACTAAATTTAAATTTTCTGCTTTTCTTTCTCTCTGTCCGTTTGTACTTTTTCGCATATGTTTCCCAATCTGAAACCACTAAACTTCTAATTTCTACTTTTCATTACTTACTTCTAAAGTTAATTCCTTAGATCTATGATTAATAATAACTAATTAAATCAAATTAAATCAAACTAAATTAAATTCTAAATTAAATTAAATTAAATTAAATTAAATTAAATTCTAAATTAATATCAAATTAAATTTCCTGCTTTTCTCTGCCTGTTTGGTACTTTTCCGCAAATGTTTCTCAATTTGAAAGCACTAAACTTTTAATTTCTCTTTCTCATAAATTACTTCTAAAACTAATTCCTATAACAAATATTAATACTAGTACTTAAATAAGTAAATAACTAAATAGTTAAATAAATAAATTAATTAATTAAATGTCCTGCTTTTCTCTTTTCCGCTTATATTTTTTCGTAATCGTTTTTTAATTTTAAAATTATAACTTCTTAATTATTTAAACCAGGGTTTTTCAACAATTTTCCTCTAAAATTAATTTCGACGTCTTAAGCCGAAAAGTAATACTTAAATAACCTAACTGATTAATTAAAAAACTAAAGTTAAATTTAATTAAATCAAATAAAATACACTTAAATTTCTTGTTTATTTTTCTTTCTTTGTTTGTTTGCTTGTTCTATTGTTTTACTGTTCTATTGTTCTATTGTTCTATTGTTTTATTCTCTTATTGGTTTTATTGTTTTGCTGTTTTCTTTTTTTCTTTTTTTGCGTTCTTGCAATATCGGATTACATTTTAGCATCGTATTTTGTTTCTTTTTTTCGCTAAAAAAAGAAAACTTTTTTATTTATTATTCTTTTTAGAAAAAAAGAAAAATATACTTATTATGATTTTTAATTCATACTAGAAGTTATGAATTATTAAATTGATATAAGTAATATATAACGTGTACGCGCGCGCGTTATAAATACTGTATATAGTATTACTTTAATACTTTATATAGTATAATATACTCTATTATCAAGCTTGTTAGAAAAAACTACGTTTTTTCTAACAAGATTGATAGCGTTGGGAGGGTTCAAAAAACAAATTGAAAACAATATGATTTTGGATCAAAGTTGCTTTGTAGCAGTCGGGAGATAGGGAAAAATGCAATAGCTCCAGATCAATTCTCTTTTGTAGTAGTTGCTGCGCAAGGGAAATTTCATTAACACAAGATCAAATCTCTTTTATAGCAGTTATTCTCAGAGTAATCCTAGATCAAGCGTCTTTAGTAGTATATTGAATTATAATGACAGTTACATTTACTACAGAATCTTCCCATATAAAAGAGAAATGTTATTAAAAGCTTTGCTTATTTCCTAACCTTTTTGATTTAGATGAAACTAGTTACCATTAAGTTAAGTGTTGCAATAATATCACACCAAAAGCACCAAACTTGTCCTAACCTAAAAAACATAAAGACTATTATTTTGTTGCTTTGTTGGTTCGTAACGTGCTTAATCTAAATTAAATTAAATTAAATCAAATCAAATTAAATTAAATTAAATTAAATTAAATTCTAAATTAAATCAAATTAAATTTCCTGCTTCTCTCTGTCCGTTTGTACTTTTTCGCAAATGTTTCCTAATTTGAAACCACTAAACTTCTAATTTCTACTTCTCCTAAATTACTTCTAAAACTAATTCCTACAACTAAGATTAATAATAACTAATTAAATTAAATTAAATTAAATTAAATTAAATTAAATCAAATTAAATTAAATTAAATTCTAAATTAAATTAAATCAAATTAAATTAAATCAAATTAAATCAAATTAAATTTCCTGCTTTTTGTCTCTGTTTTTTCCGTCCGTTTGTACTTTTCCGCAANACATTTACTACAGAATCTTCCCTTATAAAAGAGAAATGTTATTAAAAGCTTTGCTTTATTTCCTAACCTTTTTGATTTAGATGAAACTAGTTACCATTAAGTGTTGCATAATACCACACCAAAAGCACCAAACTTGTCCTAACCTAAAAAACATAAAGACTATTATTTTGTTGCTTTGTTGGTTCGTAATGTGCTTAATCTAAATTAAATTAAATCAAATTAAATTAGATTAAATTAAATTAAATTCTAAATTAAATCAAATTAAAGTTTCCTGCTTCTCTCTGTCCGTTTGTACTTTTTCGCAAATGTTTCCTAATTTGAAACCACTAAATTTCTAATTTCTACTTCTCCTAAATTACTTCTAAAACTAATTCCTACAACTAAGATTAATAATAACTAATTAAATCAAATTAAATTAAATCAAATTAAATTTCCTGCTTTTTGTCTCTGTTTTTTCCGTCCGTTTGTACTTTTCCTCAAATGTTTCCCAATTTGAAACCACTAAACTTCTAATTTCTACTTTTCCTAAATTACTTCTAAAATTCATCCCTACAACTAAGATTAATAATAACTAATTAAATCAAATTAAATTAAATTAAATTAAATTAAATTAAATTAAATTCTAAATTAAATTAAATTAAATTAAATTAAATTAAATTAAATTAAATTTCCTGCTTTTTGTGTCTTTTTTTCCGTCCGTTTGTACTTTTCCGCAAATGTTTCCCAATTTGAAACCACTAAACTTCTAATTTCTACTTTCCCTAAATAAATTACTTCTAAAACTCATCCCTACAACTAAGATTAATAATAACTAATTAAATCAAATTAAATTAAATTAAATTAAATTAAATTAAATTAAATTAAATTAAATTCTAAATTAAATTAAATTAAATTAAATTCTAAATTAAATCAAATTAAATTTCCTGCTTTTTGTCTCTGTTTTTTCCGTCCGTTTGTACTTTTCCGCAAATGCTTCCCAATCTGAAAGCACTAAACTTCTAATTTCTCTTTCTCATAAATTACTTCTAAAACTAATCCTTACAACTAAGATTAATAATAACTAATTAAATCAAATCAAATTAAATTGCATTCTAAATTAAATTCTAAATTAAATCAAATTAAATTTCCTGCTTTTCTCTGCCTGTTTGGTACTTTTCCGCAAATGTTTCTCAATTTGAAAGCACTAAACTTTTAATTTCTCTTTCTCATAAATTACTTCTAAAACTAATTCCTATAACAAATATTAATACTAGTACTTAAATAACTAAATAGTTAAATAAATTAATTAAATTAAATGTCCTGCTTTTTTCTTTTCCGCTTATATTTTTTCGTAATCGTTTTTTAATTTTAAAACTATAAATTCTTAATTATTTAAACCTGGTGTTCTCAACAATTTTCCTCTAAAGTCAATTTCGACGTCTTAAACCGAAAAGTAATACTTCTTGTTTATTTTTCTTTCTTTGTTTGTTTGCTTGTTCTATTGTTTTATTGTCCTATTGTTCTATTGTTCTATTGTTCTATTGTTCTATTGTTTTATTATCTTATTGGTTTTATTGTTTTGCTGTTTTCTTTTTTTTCTTTTTTTGCGTTCTTGCAATATCGGATTACCTTTTAGCATCGTATTTTGTTTCTTTTTTTCGCTAAAAAAAGAAAACTTTTTTATTTATTATTCTTTTTAGAAAAAAAGAAAAATATACTTATTGTGATTTTTAATTCATACTAGAAGTTATGAATTATTAAATTGATATAAGTAATATATAACGTGTACGCGCGCGCGTTATAAATACTGTATATAGTATTACTTTAATACTTTATATAGTATAATATACTCTATTATCAAGCTTGTTAGAAAAAACTACGTTTTTTCTAACAAGATTGATAGCGTTGGGAGGGTTCAAAAAACAAATTGAAAACAATATGATTTTGGATCAAAGTTGCTTTGTAGCAGTCGGGAGATGGGAAAAATGCAATAACTCCAGATCAATTCTCTTTTGTAGTAGTTGTTGCGCAAGGGAAATTTCATTACCACAAGATCAAATCTCTTTTATAGCAGTTATTCTCAGAGTAATCCTAGATCAAGCGTCTTTAGTAATATATTGAATTATAATGACAGTTACATTTACTACAGAATCTTCCCTTATAAAAGAGAAATGTTATTAAAAGCTTTGCTTTATTTCCTAACCTTTTTGCTTTAGATGAAACTAGTTCCATTAAGTGTTGCATAATACCACACCAAAAGCACCAAACTTGTCCTAACCTAAAAAACATAAAGACTATTATTTTGTTGCTTTGTTGGTTCGTAACGTGCTTAATCTAAATTAAATCAAATCAAATCAAATCAAATTAAATTAAATTAAATTAAATTAAATTCTAAATTAAATTAAATTCTAAATTAAATTAAATCAAATTAAATTTCCTGCTTTTTGTCTCTGTTTTTTCCGTCCGTTTGTACTTTTCCGCAAATGTTTCCCAATTTGAAACCACTAAACTTTTAATTTCTACTTCTCATAAATTACTTCTAAAACTAATTTCTACAACTAAGATTAATAATAACTAATTAAATCAAATTAAATTAAATCAAATTAAATTAAATTAAATCAAATTAAATTAAATCAAATTAAATTAAATTAAATCAAATTAAATTAAATTAAATTAAATTAAATTAAATTAAATTGAATTCTAAATTAAATTAAATTAAATCAAATTAAATTTCCTGCTTTTTGTCTCTGTTTTTTCCGTCCGTTTGTACTTTTCCTCAAATGTTTCCCAATTTGAAACCACTAAACTTCTAATTTCTACTTTTCCTAAATTACTTCTAAAACTCATCCCTACAATTAAGATTAATAATAACTAATTAAATCAAATTAAATTAAATTACATTCTAAATTAAATTAAATTCTAAATTAAATTAAATTAAATTAAATTAAATTAAATTAAATTTCCTGCTTTTCTCTGTCCGTTTGTACTTTTTCGCAAATGTTTTCCAATTCGAAACCACTAAACTTCTAATTTCTACTTCTCATAAATTACTTCTAAAACTAACCCTACAACTAAGATTAATAATAACTAATTAAATCAAATCAAATTAAATTGCATTCTAAATTAAATTAAATTAAATCAAATTAAATTTCCTGCTTTTCTCTGCCTGTTTGGTACTTTTCCGCAAATGTTTCTCAATTTGAAAGCACTAAACTTTTAATTTCTACTTCTCATAACTTACTTCTAAAACTAATCCTTACAACTAAGATTAATAATAACTAATTAAATCAAATCAAATTAAATTGCATTCTAAATTAAATTAAATTAAATTAAATTAAATTAAATTCTAAATTAAATCAAATTAAATTTCCTGCTTTTCTCTGCCTGTTTGGTACTTTTCCTCAAATGTTTCTCAATTTGAAATCACTAGACTTTTAATTTCTCTTTCTCATAAATTACTTCTAAAACTAATTCTTATAACAAATATTAATACTAGTACTTAAATAATTAAATAACTAAATAGTTAAATAAATTAATTAAATTAAATGTCCTGCTTTTCTCTTTTCCGCTTATATTTTTTCGTAATCGTTTTTAATTTTAAAACTATAAATTCTTAATTATTTAAACGAGGTGTTTTCAATAATTTTCCTCTAAAATCAATTTCGACGTCTTAAGCCGAAAAGTAACACTTAAATAACCTAACTGATTAATTAAAAACTAAAGTTAAAATTAATTAAATCAAATAA
>JASAOO010003173.1:0-26624 GCA_030849075.1 Zelonia costaricensis | reverse complement strand
CGGAGCGTGCGCGGCTGCGCGCCGTCGGCGCCCTGCCGGACCCGAGCGTCGAGGAAGAGGAGGAGGAGTCCGGTGAGGCCAGTCGTGAGGAGCCCGTGGCATCTTTGTCGTGCGCGCGCGAGGAGGCGGAGGAGGAGCGCCGTCGTGTGTGAAACAACAATGTGATGGCAGGTGGACCGGATCTCTTGCGGCGTTTGTTTTCCTCTCTGTGTTGCGCCAGCGGGACGCGCGTAGCAGTCCGTGTGTATTTGAGTGTCCTCTGTTCTTTGTTTCCGCATGTCGACGGCTTCCCCCCCCCCCCCGCTCCCTGACGTCCCTGCCTCCTGCGCGTTTGCGTTCACTGTGTGTGTGTTTGTGTGGTGTGGCTTCATTCTGCCTGCCTTCTCCTTCTCTCTTGATTCACCCTGTTGCGTATGCTTGGGTGCTTCGCTTTCGTTTTTCTTTTTTCTTCGGCTGTCCTGTTCGCGGTGTGAACTGAATAAAGCGAAAGGGGATCATGTCTGCACACACAGACGCATACAGCGTCGCGCGTCCGATCAACGCCTTGCCATGCCGAAACCGCGTCATCACTTCAGTTTATCACTGGTGGGTGAGTGCGTGAGTGTGAGTGTGAGTGTGTGTCTCTCGCGCCTTTCATCAATTGAGGTTGTGTGTGTGTGTGTGTGTTCTCGTCCATTATTTTCTTTTCTTCCGTTTGGTTTCTTCCCGTTGACCCTTATTATACGTGAGTTAACATTTATATCTATTAATGTTTCAAGCGTGCATGTTTTCAGGCGTATCTCGCTACTTGCCCCCCTTTCGACTCACGCTATTCGCCCATCCTGCCTCCCCCCTACACTCGCTCACACGCAAGCCTGCATGGCACGTGCTTTGGTTTGTGCCTCCCTTTTCGTTTTCTTGTCTGTGTGTTCTTGTCCGCTTTCACTTCACGAGCCTGTCTTAGCCCCCCCCCCTCTCACCCCTCCTCCGTGCTTCTTTAGATTTCGTTGCGTTTCTCGCTGGTTCTTGCCCGTTTTGCGTGTCGTCCCATCGCCTCCACTCTCCTCGCTCTCCTCTTTTTTTTTTTTCTATTTGCGCCTTCTTGGCTTGTTAACCTCAAGACGTCCTTTCGCGTGCCCTTTCGTCTTTTGTAGCTTCCAGCCATGTCTTGGATCAGCGGAACGCCTCCCCGTATGCGTGTGCTTGCGCTGCTGTTCTTCTCCCCCTTTCCCTTTTTTTCTTGTTTTACTGTGTCCGTGTGCTTCACGTTCGCAGCTTCTCTTCTGGTTTCAATCTTGTGCCGAAGTCGCTTCTCTCTCTCACTCGCTGATGGAGAAGAGAGGTGCGCTGGTGAAGCCGGCGGGGCCAAAAAAGAAGAAGCCTGACGACGCACCGCAGCACCCCCGCACCCGCCACGCACGCTTCCCGACGATTCGAAGGCTGCAACATCGTTTGTGCGGTTGCGTGATGGCGTGCGCAGCACACAAAGTAAACAAAAACAAAGTAACTTCCTCTTTTGCACCCTTCTTTGTTTTTCTCCGTGCCTGCGGTGAACGCTCGCTCTGGTGAGCACCGGCGCTTCAACGGCGTTCTCGTCGCTGCTCTACGTAAAGCAGATGCGCCTGAAAGAAAAAAAAGGAAAGAAAGATGGGGAAGCGCGCGGCACATGCGACTCTCGACGGAGCACCCCACAAACGTTCATCTCGAACCGTGCGCACACACACGCACACGCACACGTACACGCGCACCGGCCTCATGCTCCGAGTCAAGTTAGATGCTGGACGGAAGCGTCGCTCGTCGAAGTAAAGGGCTCTTGTGTGGCACGTCGCTGTCTGACGTGCGTGTGTGTGAATGTGTAAGTGCTTGCAGCACGGAGGTTGCACGTGCACCGTCGCACCATGCCCGCTCTCCGCGTTCGCCATCGTCCCCCTTTTACCTGTCCACCACCACCACCAGGCAATGGTGCATCCTTTGTTTTTTTCCTCTTGTATTGTCATTGCCGCCTTGATTCCGATGAGCGCGCACTTATCTGCCAAGTCCTCCCCCCTCTTCCCCATTCGCCTCACGTTGTATGCCTAGTCTACTCTCGCATCTTCGACGCCACTCCTCATCCAACGCTGCAACCCTTTTTTTTTTTGGGGGGGTATGTTTTGTTCTCAGCGGCGCGGCTTTCTTGTCGCATTGACGTCGCAGACAGACAGCGGGGGCTTGGCGTCCCTCCACCCCCCGCATTGTCCCCCTATATGAGGCCTCTTGTTTTCTTCTTCTCTGTGCGGTTTCAAGTCTTGATTGAGCCCGGGGAAGGTTTGCGTGCGTTGCGGTGCGATGAGTGCTTGTGTGTGTGTCAGTGCGCCAGTGTGCTGGACTGTGAGGGTGCGCAGGTAATGATGCACCAGCACACGTGCCGTAACAGCGCCGGTGCCGCTCGCCACGCCCCTTCCCCCTTCTCTTCTCTTTCTTCACTGTTCCCCCCCCCCCCCCCCGCCCCCCCGCCCTCTCCCTGCCTCTGATCCAGCCCTATCTTCGGCTGGCTGGACGTGCGAGCGCGTCTGCCACGGCAGCGCAAACTTATTCACCCGTCTATTGTCTTCTCCACCATTCTTCTCCCCCCACACCTGCCAGCGCTTTTCTTCGTTTCCGTTGGTTGACTTCTTTGTTTCTCTCACGAGTTCGCCGATCGTTTCCAGCGCACCTCCTCCACCACGTTGGCCTCCCCCCCCAATGTGATATTTCATCCAATACAGGACTGATGGTGTGGCTCTCGTAGTCGCACTTTGCCCTTTTCTCTCTCTCTGCTCTCCTTCTCCAGCTCTCACTGCCTCACGCGTGGTGTGGCGCTTCGCCAGGGACTTCGCCGTGAGCTTCTTTTTTTTTCTCTGTTCCCCATTTTGTTGTGTGCGCACGTGCTGGCTACTTCCTCTTTGCCGTTCCTCACTGCCGCCTTTACCGGCTTCCTTTTCCCCCGACCATCACTGCGGCGCCGTCTCCTCTCTTTCTCGCCCACCTCTTTGCCTCCTGGCGTCTGCCTCTTCCTGCGCTGTCGAAGCGTCTCCACACAGCGGAAGCTCAGTGTGGAAGATCAAGGCACGGAGTGTGGGGGGAGGAGGAGGAGGACGGGGGGGGGCACTACGAGAAACAGGGCGCGATGGAGCAGCTGATGCTGGGGTGAAAGTGCTTTGGTGCGCCTGCGTGTGTGTATGTTCGCGCGCGGCACGCTGTTTTATCCTAAAAAAAGAAACTCTTTTGTTCTACTCAAAGGGTACACTGGGCGGTGGAGACTACGAACACGTACATGAAATGCGAGCGATGCGACCGGTGCGTTGCACCTTGGCTTCCTCAACCCCACACAAGCCGCACGTGCACCCGCTCACAAGCTAGGTTTCTGTGCGCTTGCGCGACAACAAAGAAAAAGGGGGAAATAGGCGGGTGCAGTGCGCCGCCGCCATCGTCTCGGCACGTTTGTGCAGCGTCGCCCACCGCCAGCGTGTCGCCCTTTTCCTTGCTCCTCCCCGATCGCTGCCAAAAAACGTCTATTCATGGCGCCTACGACGCGTCCTGGTCTCTGCCACCCGTGTCTCGGACTATTGCGAGTGTTCACCTCTCCTCCCCCCCCCATCACGTCATCCCCTCCCTCCCATTCTTGTTGTGCCTCACTCGTTCCGCTTTCTCTTCATATTGCCCCAAGCAGGACAGCAGTGGAGTGCCCCACCTTGTTCTCCTTCTCTGCCCCTCCCTCCCATCCGCCTCCTCCGCGCTGCCCGCCGTCATTGTGGTTGCGTCGTGCGCAGGAGCGAGGTGTGCGACTCCTTGCCGCGTCCCTGCCCCACCGGCCCCCCGTCTCTTACTCTTTCATTTGATGGTTTCTTTCCAAAGCGGCTGCAACGTCTGTGCACTTGCTCGCATTTCCCCCTTTTCTTCTTTTCCTTTTTTCTCCTGTGCTCCGCCTTCTTGCGCGTCTCGCTCGTACTGTGCGTGCGCTGCTGCTCACTTCGCATTTTCTCTCGTTCCCTTTCGCCTCCGTTCAACCTTCCCTTGTGTGTGTCTCTCTCTCTCTGCGGTTTGTTGTCGGCGTGCGCGGCTATCCTACAGCACCCGGTGCTGCTCGTGCTTGCCCGTATTCGAGGCTCTATTTTGTTTCGCGCATATTTACGTGTGTGTTTGCGTGTGTACGTGTTTGTGGGTGTGTGCGCTGAGATTCTCGTGTATGCCGTGTGTGTGTGTGTGGAAGCGGAGTGTCTTATTTTCTTGTTCATGGTCCGTGTCGTTGTGCGTTACGTGCTTTGCGGTTGCAGCACCTCTATCCGCCCCCATGTTTGCGCACGCAAATGCACAGGTACACGAATTCGCACACAGGAGCGGACGTCTGTGTCTGTGTTGGTGTGCTTGTGGACATGCTGGCATGTTCGTCTTGCACCTCTCAGATCTTGTTTGACCCCTTTACGTGTTTTACAGGGTGATCGGTGACGTGATCTTTGTGTGTGTGTGTGTGTATGTGTGTGGTTGTGTCGAGGTGCGGCGTGCAGCTCGCTTCGGCTGTGCTTATGCTTGATGTCGTCTTCCGCTGCGAGGCTTCCATGAAAAGTCTCGAAGAGGCACAACACGATCTCGCTGAAAGGCGTCAATCAAGTGGATCGACAGGACTCACAACTACACATGGTGCGATCTGGCTGCATTTCCACGCACTGCAATACCTCGTTCTTTTCTTCTTCCACTTCCTGAACGAGAGGGAGAGAGAGAGAGAGCTCCCTTCCCCCCCTCATTGCCGTTAGCCACTCGTCACTTCTCCTTCCCCTTCCTTGCTCCTCCCTTCTTCCCCCTTTTTTGGTTTGTTTGCCGTTAACGCCACAAACCACTGCACCGTCTTTATTAGAGCTTGTTTGGTTTTGGTATGTCTTTCTCTTTCTCTCTCTTTTGCCCTTGCGCGCGTGCTCGTACCCTCTGTCGCCTCCTCACGTAGCCAAGTTTCTCGACAGCGTTCTGCGCCACTGCATGTGTCTCCCTTTTTTGTTTTTGTTCTCATGCTTTCACCCCCCGTCCCGTTTTTCTTTTCTTTTCCCTTTTCGCTTTCCTACTGTGTTCGGTTTTTGATTTGTTCGGCGCTCGGTGTCTCCCTCCAACCACGGCAGCGGCCCACCTCCCCCTCCCCCAAAGAAAAAAAAAAACAAAGAGGTCAAGTCACCGCGTCTTCCCGGATTGGTGCGCGCTGCCCTCCACTCGTGCCCCCCCGCCCCGCCCGCCACGGTACCCACTCAGGAACGTGCCTTCATATCCCCGGCTGTGACGGCCACCCGCCTTTCTGTGGCACACAACCGCCGAGAAGGTCACGCCGGCGTGTGTGCGGCTCGCAAGCCCATCTCGGGCTGCTGCACGGGTGCGTGCCGGAAGCATGCCGGGCTTCAGTCTACAGGGTACAGACAGAAGCGAAGGTGTTTTTTTTTTTTTTTGTGCAGCACACAAGAGAAGATGGGCCGAACACTTCGCGACAGCGTCACTCTGCGAGGCAGTGCTTGTTCTTCACACCACATGTCGAGCGCAGCGGCCGTGGTGCCCTTTTTCTTCTCGTCTCATCGACTGTGATCTTGTTGGCACGCAGCTTTCCTCTTTCAAGGCCAAGTAAGCAGCGTAGTCGAAATGTTTAGTCACGGAAATGAAGAGCTGCGTTGACTTGTAGCAGCTCGCAGCGCCGTCGCTCACGTGATGCTACGCTGCGGTGCGTCTGCATGCGAGCAGCCTCGAAGAGGGGATGCGCCACGGGCCTCGCACAAGGTAGGCGTGCGTGCGGTCTGCATGTTAAACAGGAGGCCCACGCATACACACACACACACACACACACACGCACACACACGTGCACACCTACGCACGCGCCAAACGCAGGTAACGACACCGACTTGTTGGTTGATTTTGCAAAAAAAAGGAAGAGCAAGGACAACCCGTACGGTTCTTGCCTTCTTCTTTTCTTTCTGGCTTTGTCAATCGCGCCGTGGCTGCGGGAAGTGCTGACCCCGCTCTCCCTCCTTTTCGTTTCTCTGTTTTCTTTTTTATTTGCAGTTTGTCTCAGTCGTTTGTTCCCTCCCCCCTTTGCCCCCCCACCCCTGGTAGCGCTCTCGTCCCCTGAAACACACATACGGCACGCATCTTCACTTCTGGGCCGCGTTGTTGTTGCTGCAATCACCCTCCCCCCTTCTTCTCTCCCCCCGATGCAGCGGGTGCAACTTGAATTGCGCGCAGATGGGCGAGAAGGCGCAGGTGTAGGCACGCGCGTAGAGCCCGGTTGTGGTTGTGGTTGTGGTGGTGGTGGGAGGGCACAGTCACGAGCCCGCGCCGCCGATCTTCTCGCTCAACACATTCGACCTGAGAACCTCAACCCGGAAAGAGGTTGCGGTGCTGGAAGAGCTCTGTCCTGCACTTGGGGGCAAATGTGGACCACCCCAACTCCCAAACCAGCAAAGATCAAGCTAGTGATATGCGTAAAGGAAGAGAACATTCGAGGGGGAGGCGGGGCACCGCCGTCGCACACGCTGACACCTGCATCACGCGAACCCAAACAGCGGGACAGCCAAGTGCCTGTGCCGCTTTCTGGCGTTAAGCATGCGAAGTGCCGCCGCGTTGGGGAGGGGAAAGCAAGACCAGCACAACGTGCTGGCCAGGTGATCCGACGTCCCTAGTGCGTAGTTGCAATCTCTTTTCCCAGCCCCACGCTGGTAGACGTGGACGACTTGTCTGGATCGCGTCAACACCACCCGCAAAACGCCCGACGCACGTCACGTGGCTCAGGCCTGCCTTGCTCGACCTCATCTTCCCCGATGCGCCGGAACGGGCAACGTCGACGCACCCATTAGAGGCGCGCGTGCACGGCGGCTCTCCTCATGCCTTCCTCTCTCCATTGATTCGATGCATCTTCGTTTACTTCTTTTTCGCCTGCCTCGCACCCTCGTCACGCGGTCACAACCCCCGCTCGATGCACCGGCGTTGACATCCACGCCGGTGCACTGCTGCCTCACACCCCCCTCCCCTCCCCCCGCCTTGCACGATCCCGCAACGTTCGGCAACACCAACGGCAGCTAACACTCCGCCAATCCACTCAGTCTCGCCACTATCGCTTCTCCGCCCCCCCCTTTCTTCGATTCCCATTTTTCTTCTTCTATTACTGCGCGTCGTCACCCCCCCCCCCCAAGGGGTCGCTGTTCACTGCCCCACGGCCCTTCTGTTTGCTGCGCGTCCCGCAATACCGGCAGCCCTTCACACCCGTGTGGAAGCGACCTTCTGTGCTGCTCGCACCTCTCTCTCTCTCTCCCCTCTCACGCACCCCCTGTCGCCACCGGTACGAGCCTGCACGCCAACACTCCGCCTCAACCCCTTTCTTTTTCCCTTCGCCTTTTGCATNCCCCTCCCCCCGCCTTGCACGATCCCGCAACGTTCGGCAACACCAACGGCAGCTAACACTCCGCCAATCCACTCAGTCTCGCCACTATCGCTTCTCCGCCCCCCCCTTTCTTCGATTCCCATTTTTCTTCTTCTATTACTGCGCGTCGTCACCCCCCCCCCCCAAGGGGTCGCTGTTGACTGCCCCACGGCCCTTCTGTTTGCTGCGCGTCCCGCAATACCGGCAGCCCTTCACACCCGTGTGGAAGCGACCTTCTGTGCTGCTCGCAGCTCTCTCTCCCCCCTCTCACGCACCCCCTGTCGCCACCGGTACGAGCCTGCACGCCAACACTCCGCCTCAACCCTTTTCTTCTTCCCTTCGTCTTTTGCATCATCGAACTGCCCCTGCGCAGCTTCGCGGTCTCCACCCCCCTCCCCAACTCCACAGCTGAGCCCTTACCTATTCTTCGTCTTGGCGTCAACAATACACGCGCCGCAGCCATGCAGACGCACGAGCAGGTTGCGATCATCCGGCTGGCCAGCGGGCCGCAGAAGCCCATCAACGAGTACTGGCGCTTCTTCATGCTGCTGCTGGGCTCCTTCGGCTGCATCGTGTGCTCCTTCAGCTACGCCTGGAACCTCGTGTCACCTACGATGCAGAAGCGCTACAACCTCTCGCAGCGCGATCTGAGCTCCATCGTGACGGTCGGGCTGGTGCTCCAGTACTGCGTGCTGCCGTACGGCTTCCTCTTTGATTTCCTCGGCCCCATCCCCATCACGATTCTCGGCACGATCTACTTCCCGCTGGGCACGCTGCTGCTTGCGCTGTGCTTCATGGGCAAGATCGAGGGCAGCGTGGTGCGTCTGTGCGTCTTCAATGGGATGATGGCGTGCGGCTGCACGATGTTCGATCTTGCGTGCTGTGTGACGGTGCTGTCGCACTTCCCGACGAACCGCGGTCCCGTGACAGCACTGCTGAAGACCTTCACGGGTCTCGGCTCCGCCATGGTGGCGTGCCTGTACGCCGGCTACTTCAACTCGGACCCGGAGAAGCACTTCTTCTTCCTGTTCGCTTTGTGCATCGTGATTGGCGGGCTGTGCATCGCGTTCCTTCGCCTGCCGCCGTACCACCTCACGCAGTGGGAGGAGCGCCGGCTGCCTGCGGAGGTGAAGCAGCGCCGTCTCGCGACCAAGGCGCAGTACCTGCGTCAGGAGGCGCCGCTCTACCGCTCCGTGTGGGGCTTCTTCATCCTGATTGCGCTGATCATCTTCCTGCCCACGCAGAGTGCGCTGGTGAGCTACCTGAAGCTGGGCAACACCGCGAAGCTGGCGTTTGCGATTGTGACAACGATCTTCTTCTTCCTGTACCTGATCGTGGCTGCACCCGTGCCGTTCCTGAACAGCAGCTACATCCCGTACTTCCACCCCGTGCACTGGCGCCTGCCGGCTGCGGAGGCGGAGGCGGACGTGGTTGCGGGTGAGCGGGCGCAGATCGGTCTTGGACCTGTCGGCGCGAAGAGCAGCTCGCACAACGCCCCTGACGCGGAGGAGCGGGAGGGCGGGAGCGATGGTGTGCAGAGCGACACGAACGTGAAGCGCGCGGCTTTCGATGCCTCGCTGAACGACGCGCTGGCGGAGGAGAGCGACGGCGTCGCTGCGGCGGTGGAGACGGAGGTCGACTACCTCGCGCCGCAGTACCAGGGCAGCTTCTTCCACAACCTGCGCACGCTGGAGCTGTGGGCGTTGTGGTGGACGATGTTCACGATTGTCGGTGCGGAGTTCGTGATCATCTTCAACGCGACCTTCATTCTGACGGCGCTGCAAAGTGCGCCGGTGAGCGCGTCGCTGTCGGCGATGCTGACGGTGCTCAACGGCGTGGGCAGTGCGGTGGGCCGGCTGCTGATGTCGTACTTCGAGGTGTGGACGCAGAAGCGCAAGGCAGAGGACCGCATCCCGATCACGATGGCGCTCTTCTTCCCAACGACGTCGATCATCATCAGCATTGTGCTGTTCCTGGTGCTGCCGGCTGCTGCTCTGCCGCTGCCGTACGTGATTGCTGCGCTGGGCAACGGCTTCCTGGCTGGTGCGACGCTGCTGGTGACGCGCACGATCTACGCCCAGGACCCTGCGAAGCACTACAACTTCTGCTTCACTTCAACGATGCTGGCGTCCATCGTGTTCAACCGGTTCCTGTACGGTGAGTGGTACACGGTGCAGGCGGAGAAGCAGGCGCGCGCGGACAAGAAGTGCTACGGCAAGCACTGTGTGCTGATGCCGCTGGTGGTGATGCTTGGGCTTGCCTGCAGCGCCTTCATCACGGACGTCATTCTGCACTTCCGCTACCGCTCGTACTGCATCAAGACGCTGGAGGAGCGTGCGCGGCTGCGTGAGGAGGCTGCCGCCGGTGCCGCTTCGGCTGAGCTGGACGACGCGTACGAGGAGCGGCGGGAGGGAGAGTTTTAGGCTCGGCGCTGTACGGCGGCAGGCACAGTTACTGAGACGATTCGTGCGCTCTCGCCGATAAGACTTGTGGGCTCTCTATCGTGGAACCCTAGCTCGGGCGGCGTCAGATTGCGGGCGAAGACAAGTGGTGTGTTGCGTTCCGGCCTTGGGCGGAGGGACCCTTAGGGATTGGCGTGTCAGTCTGCCTCAGCGCGTGGGCTCGGGGGTGCCGTGGTTGGCGTGTTGATGTGCTGCACCGCTGCGCGACTGCTCACCTCGTTTTCCCGCGTTCGCTTTCATGTGCGTCTCCTCCCTCTATGAACTCGCGTTCGCCAGCTGCTGCCCGGCCTTTTCAGATTCCTTCAGTGCCTCTTTGCTTGTTGCATTATCGAGGGCCGCGGCGTGCTGCGGCTCTTGTCCAGTGCAAGCTCGTCTTGCCGGGTGAACGAGAGGCCCCCCCACCCTCACTTCCCTTCTGCCCTCCTCACCCCGTGTTCTCGCCGCGCTTTCAATTCGCCCATCTCACGTGTGGCGCAACACGCGAGTGCCTCCCAAGCGCGCCGCGCTGTCCACCCCCCCCCTGTGCGGTACCTCCATGCCGCCCGCTGCAGCCCCGCTGCGTCCGATTTGGGTCTCTCGGCCGCCTTTCAGCACCGCCCACCCGCGCGTCCACCTCCCACTGCAGCCCACGCGTTTCGAGTGGGGGGGGGGCGGGGGCGGGGCGGTCGGGAGCAAGGGAGCGCGACGGGTTGGTGTGCCGTCGAAAGACGGAAGAAGCGCGAGAAGCTGCGCCCTGCCTTTCCGCCCCTTCCCCTTCCCCCCTCCCATCGACTCCTGCGTGGCACTTGTGCTGGGGAGTGTGGCACGCACCGCTGTTAACGCTCGGCTCATTTTCTCCCCTTTTTGTGTGAATGTGACGCTCCACCGGGGGTCGGCCAGACGCGTTAGATGCCTGATGGCACCCGCTGCTTCCCCTCCTTCTTCGGCCTGTCTCCCTTCCCCCGCACCTCCTCACTGAAAAGAGGAGAGCGAGCAGGGTTGACTTGTCGTTTCCTTCGCGGTGTGTGTGCCGCCCTCACGGCGCGTCAGCTCTTTCACCGCCTGCGCGAGGCGCCGGCGCACGGCTGGCCGACATCCTCTCCTGTTTCTCTTCTGTCCCGTTGTTGGGTATGTCCCGTGTCGGCGACACCACCCCACCCCCCAATCGTTCGAGGTACCCATGCTTGTTGTCGTACACGCCGCGAGAAAGGGTGCCTCGAGCGCCGACACCTTTCCTTCGGTTTTGGTCGGACTGCTGCGGAACACCCCCCCTACCTCAATGGCGTTGCGCACACAAGCGCATGCATTGCGGACAGCAGACCAGGCTAGGAGGCACGTAAGTCACGTGGCGATCGGAAAGCTGTTGTGTTTTGGTATGTCTGAATAGCAATAAAAGGAAAAACCCGGAGACGTGGGAATATAGGACCAGGTGACGCTGAGGTGTACGCGATGCGCCTTGTGTCGCAAGAGGGTCACGCCACGGTGCGTGGTTCGGTTAGAGTTTGCCCAGCGTACACGTCTCTCCTTTACTCCCTCTACTTGTTCTCTTTGTGTGTGTGTGTGTGTGTCTGCGTGTGTGTGTGCGTGTGTTTGTTTGAAGTGTTGTAGCCGCTTTTCATTCTCTCAAATGCAAGCACGCCTTCCCCCTGAACTGGGTAATGGACACACAACCTTTTTTTTGTTTGCGCTGATGCTCTTGTGTGTTCGTCTTCTTCCAATTCGCGTCTCCCGTCCCTGGTAGACTTTCCCTTTGACGGTACTCAAACATGGAGAAGACGGTAAATAACATGAAAACAAGGAGAGGAACGGCAAGGCATAAGACGTGCGTGTGTGCGCCCCGTCAGACAAGGAAACCTCCCGTGGACCAAGCCCTAGTTGTTTGAGTACATCTATGTGTGTATGCGTTTGTGTTTGTGCTTGCGCTTGCGTTTGTAAGGCAGGGCTGTTTGCTCTGTTCTTTCCCGTTTTCTCCTTTTTTTTTGGTTGCGTCTCCGCGTCCAGCCTCCATCGGTCGCTAGACTGCAACCTCCTCGCCAGCACTCCACCTGTTCATTTCTTGAGTTTCTGTTCTTTTTTTGTTCTCTCCAGGTGCGTGTCCGTTGTGTCTGCATCAGGTCAGTGGGTCGGTAACGGAGCTCCCCTGTGGCACTGTGGCGTTTTGTTTTTGATTTCTTCGCTCCTTCAACTTGCTTCCTCAGACGTGTGCCGCTTCTTCATCTCCCCCAACCCCTTTGAGCTCTTCTCGCCCCACAACAGGCGGTGGACTCTACGTGGTTCTTTTTTTTTTTTTTTGTTATGCGCGGGTTCCACGTGTGTGCGTGTGTGCGTGCTGAGCCGTCATGCACAGTCGGCTGAACAGTCTTCTCTGTCCAGCTCCAGCCTCCAGCGACGCCTCTTACTCCCGAGCCCCCCCCCCTCCCTCACCACTCCCCCGTTCACTCAAACACAAGCCCCCATCTGTGACTTGGCTGGTCTTCTCTGAACACAGGTCAAGGAAACACAACGACGTCAACAGCCGCAACCACAAGGAAGTCGACGCTCACACGTCTGCCTGGGCTTGAAGCTACACGAATGACTCGGGGAATGGAGTGTTCGTCGCTCGCACCGATGCATTATTTGCCCCTTTTGTAGTGGCTCGCGCAACGTGTGCAGGTATGCCGTGGCGTTTCCTCTTTTTTCTTCCTCGTATGTTTCTGCCGTCTGTGACGACGTCCCCAATGACCTTCACTCTTTGTGTTTGTTTCTTCTTTTTGCCTTCCTTTGTGTTGCCTCCCTCTGCGTTGCCCTGGCTGTGTGCTGTCGCGTCGCTTGCGCTTCTGCATGCCGCTTTTCGCTTCGAAGGGAGAGGGGGTCGGGGGTGTAGGCTCGTGTCGTGCTTCCTGTGTTCTTTTGTCCCTGACAGACCCCTCTTTCTCTCTTTCTCTTTCTCTCTGTCGCCCCCCTTCCGTTCGCGTGTGTTCTGCCGTGTCAATGTCCTGCAATTCACTTTTCTTTGCGCGCACTCGCTGAGGTCAACCCTTGTATTCCCGTACATGTCAAGTCGGCTCGCGCCCTCACGCTCAGACGCGCTCTCTTTCTGTTTTTATTTTCCCCCTTTTTTTTTTCCATCCACCACGACCCCGCGCGGATGTCTCCCCTTCTCCAGCAAAAGACATGAAATGAACAGCGCACGTGTGAGGGTCGAAGGGTGGTCCGGTGATCTCGTATTTGCTAATACTATTATTGGCGCTCTTCCCACCTCCATCGCAAGCGCGTCGCGGCCGCCTTGCAGCTGCCCCCCCACCCCCCACCCCTGCAGCTCGCCTTCACCGGCCTTCCCACGCGACTGACGACGCTGCGAAGCGAGGTGAGGTGTGGCCTCCTCCCCGCCCCCTCATCTCTTCACGGGCACGGCGTCAATAGAATGCGAGAGACGAGCAACGACCGACGGACCGCCGCTCCCCCCCCCCCTCTCCCCCTCCCCCTCGCGCGTTCGGGGCGGGGACGGGGGAGGCGGTCGGTTTGGGCGTGTGGTCTTCGCGGACGCATACAACTCCCGTTTCCCCGATTTGAGTCTCCGTAAGGAACGGAGAGTAGCGAAGCCAGCCACAGCAAAAAAAAAGAAAGGGAGTTTTACCGCGCAACTCATCTCGCCATCTCCATCGTCAGCGAAGGTTAGCGCTTCATGTCCAGGAGACTAAAAGGAAAGCGGGGAGAAGAAAGCAGCTGAGAGCGTGACTGTCGCGGGTCTGTTTTGTGCGTGTGTGTGCGTGCGTGGGGAAGCGGGTAGCGCACACATGCATTGCACTCACGTCACGTTCCCACAAGCCGCCGAAGAGGGGACCCGGAGACGCTCCGCCCCCAAATCGGAAAGCCCAGGAAGAACGTGCTGCACATGCACATGCAGTCACGACGGTTCTGGTCCACTCTCGCCACGCTCTGCTGTCCCCCCTTCCTTCCTTCGGTTCTTGAATCGCGTGGATTGATGTGTGGCGCGTCGTCTCCACGCTTGATACAACTCACACCACGCCCTCGCGCACCCCGACACACTCCCCGCACCGGAACACACAGAGAACACCCTGCTAACTACCGCGCCTCCCTCGCTTCAGCCTTGTCCCCCTCCTCTTCTGTTTTTGTTTTTCCTGCCTCCCTATTCCACATCAGCACGTGATCACCGTCTCCGTCATCATCGACACCACCGCACTTCTCCCTCACCTCCCGCTTCTGCCCCCCACCGCGAACGGTGCGAGACCCTCCAAGCACCCGCGCGCACCGGTACACACACACGCACACACCACATACGCACTGCCCGCTGCAGCACGATGGGACGATTCCAGCCCGCGTTGCAGACGACGGAGGAGGTGGAGATCATCCGGCTGGCCAGCGGGCCGCAGCGCCGCATCAGCGAGAACAGGCGCTACGCTCTTCTGGTGCTCGGCTCCTTCGGCTCCATCGTGTGCTCCTTCCAGTACGCCTGGAACCTCATCTCGGGCACGATGCAGAAGCGCTACAACTTCTCGCAGCGCGACCTGAGCACGATTGTGACGACAGGGCTGGTGGTGCAGCACTTCACGCTGCCGTACGCGTTCCTGTACGACTACCTGGGCCCCGTCCCGATCGCTGCGATTGTGAGCGTGTACATCCCGCTGGGCACGCTGCTGCTTGCACTGTCCTTCATGGGCAAGATCGAGGGCAGCGTGGTGCGCCTCTCCGTCTTCAACGCCATCAGCGCGACTGGCTGCGTGCTGATTGATTTGGTTTGCTGCATCACGGTACTGTCGCACTTCCCGACGAACCGCGGCCCCGTCACGGCGCTGCTGAAGACCTTCACGGGTCTCGGCTCCGCCATCGTGGCGTGCCTGTATGCCGGCTACTTCGACTCGGACCCGGAGAAGCACCTCTTTTTCTTGTTTGCGCTTGCCCTGGTCGTGACTCTCTTCCTCGTCGCCTTCATGCGTCTGCCGCCGTACCACCTCACGGGCTACGAGATGTCGCACCTGCCGGAGGAGGAGAAGGAGCGCCGTCTCGCGACCAAGGCGCAGTACCTGCGTCAGGAGGCGCCGCTGCGCCGCTTCGTGTGGGGCTTCTTCATCCTGATCGTGCTGATCATCTTCGTGACCACGCAGAGTGCGCTGGTGAGCTACCTGAAGCTGGGCAAGGGCCCGCAGCTCGCCTTCGCGATCGTGGCCACGGTTGTGACGCTGCTGTACTTCGTTGTGGCTGCCCCGCTGCCGTTCCTGAACAAGAGCCACATCCCCTTCTTCCACCCGGTGCGTGACGTGCCGGCTGCGCGGTACGACGACGCGGACAACAGCGCGCGATCGACGGAGCCGCTGGAGTGTGAGGAGGCGGCTGCGGCGGCACCCGCGGCGGTGGTGCGTGAGACGGCGAACGCGCCGGACAGCAACGGCTCGAGCACGGAGGTGGATGGCACGAAGCGCATCACCTCCGCGGACGCGGTTGTTGCGTCGGCGCTGTCCGACGACGACCGTGAGCAAGCCTCGTCTGCCTCGAGCGCGGCTGGGACGGAGATGGAGGTGGACTACCTGCCGCCGCAGTACCAGGGCACCTTCTTCCACAACCTTCGCCTTGTGGAGCTGTGGGCGTTGTGGTGGACGATGTTCTGTGTGGTGGGCAGCGAGTTCGTGATTATCTACAACGCGCGCTTCATCCTGATCGCGCTGCAGAGCTCGCTGATTGAGGAGTCGCTTGGCACGATGCTGACGGTGCTCAACGGCGTGGGCAGTGCAGTGGGCCGGCTGCTGATGTCGTACTTCGAGGTGTGGACGCAGAAGCGCAAGCCGGAGGACCGCATCCCGCTGACGGTGGCGCTCTTCTTCCCGACGGGCTCCATCATGCTGAGCATTGTCTTGTTCCTGGTGCTACCTGCACGTGTGCTGCCGCTGCCATACATTGTTGCCGCGCTGGGCAACGGCTTCTGTGCGGCGACTCAGCTGCTGGTGACGCGCACGCTTTTCGCGAAGGACCCTGCGAAGCACTACCACTTCATTTTCACAGCATCCCTTCTCTCGTGCCTCGTGTTCAACCGGTTTCTGTACGGCGAGTGGTACACGGTGCAGGCGGAGAAGCAAGGTCGTGCGGACAAGATGTGCTTTGGGAAGGGCTGCGTGCTGATGCCGATGCTGGTGCTACTCGGGCTGACGTCGAGTGCCTTCATCTCCGACATCGTCTTGCATATGCGCTACCGCTCGTACTGCATCAAGACGCTGGGGGAGCGTGCGCGGCTGCGTGAGGACGCACAGCACCAGAGCTTCGACGAGGTTGTTGCCGGTGACAATGCGCTGCTGGATGACGGGCTCGGGGATCGAGATGCCGAGAAGGGTCATGCGCCGCAGTAACGCGACTCCGAGTGCCCTGTCCGGCCCCACTGCCGGTGCGTACCAGTGTCAACGTGTGCGTGTGCACTCGTTGCGTCGCTGGTGCACCATCTCGTTATTGTTTTCTGACAATTCGTAAAAAAAAAGTCTCGTTCTTTCCCAGCTCTCTCGCTTTTGTTTTTTTCGCTTCTCCTCTTCTGTTTCTATTTCGTTCTAGTGTGTCTCGTGTGTGTGTGTGTGTGCGCATCGGAGCGGCTGATGAGTAAACCGCTGCTGTCGGCGCCGTATTTCGTCTCGCTTGCCGCGCCGCCGGTTATGAGTGCGCGCTCGCACCATTTCCTCCTGTCATGTTCTCCGCCGATCGTCTGCCACGACAGTGCCGTATCCCGCCGTGTCTGATGTCAGACGCGGGCGAGGCGCGAGTGCTCCGTCACTCGCCAGCCGCCTGTCGCTTTTCGTGACTCCTTTGGCGCCTCGTGCTGTGGCGCACTCAGCTCTTCGTTCTCTCCTTTTTTTTTTTAAATTGGTTTCGACCGTCTCAGCTCTTTTCTCTTTCCTCGCTCGTTGAGTTGTTTTGGTGTGCCCGCTTTTATGCCTGCGTGCGTGTCGTGCTCGCTGTCGCGCACTCCTCGTCGCCTTTTCTTTCCCCCCTTCACTGTGATGTGTGGGATTAAAGCTTCACGTACGGCGCGTGTGCACTTGTGCCTCCGTGGTTGCCCGTCCGCTGCTGCTGCCTCACGCAAGTAGACGCGGTGTGACGCGTCGTGTGACGCGACGCCGCTGCGGATACTCCAGATGCGGTGAAGGGGGATTGGCCTCACGGCACGGTGTGGGTGATGCGGATCGTCTTGGACAGAGGTGAAAGCCGCAGCAAAGTACGAAGGAAAAGAGAAGAATTGCCCGCTTCATTTTTCCTGCTTTTTTATGTGTGTTTGGTTAAGCGTGCCGATGCTGACGCTCCTCTCAGCCGGCGAGGCGAAGTGAGGACGACGGCGAGACTTCCCGCAATACACAGAGTCGGGCTGGCGTTCCGTCTCCCACCTCCGAGGTGTCTCGCTTCTTTTTTTTTCTTTCCACGTTTATTATCGTACCTCGCTCATTCGTGTGCGGTTCGGCACTGTCTGCCGTTCCGCGCTCTCCCGCTGCGTGAGGTCGCATATGTCCTGCGTACTCCATGTCACGGCAATGCGCTTCCCCACTCACGTTGTTCCCGCTTTGTTTATATCGAGGCAGTCTCCGCCCCGCCCCTCCCCCCACCGGCAGTATATACCCCATGAACTGCACTCACCTTTCCCGCATGCGTTGACAAGCAGCTCCTTTTTCTGCGAGGTGCGCGTGTCTGTGGGTGAGTGCGTGTATGTATCCATGCACGCTGTGTCGCACAACGAAAGAGCAAGCGGCGGAAGGGAAGAGAGGGGTGGGGGCTCTGATGGACAGCATCAGCACACGCTCTTGAATAGACAAGAGCCGAATGCGTGGGCAGTAGGTTCATCATAACAACGGCGCTATTGTAGAGGATTGTGTGTGCGTGCGTGCTTTAGCTCCTTTCCTGCGCCGAGCGCGGTGGTCGTTGCTCTTCTTCTTCGTCTTTGTGGTTCGTTGCGTCTGGCGGCGGTCCTGGCTGCACGGCACTGCGCTTTCCCCTCCCCTTCTTCGTGTGCCGCCCGTCACTCTTATTGTTGCCTTGATTTGGTTTCTGAGCTGCACCGTCTGCGCTCTGCGTGTCTGCCCCGAGGTTGCTGCGGTGCGTGGGGGCCTGCACGTGTAGAAGTGCGGTGCGCTTTCTTTTCCTCTGATTCGTGTGTCGTCAGAGCGCGAGAGGGCCCGAGCAGGTCGGCAAATGGAGAACCCTCGTCGAATGCGTGCCGCGGACGGCGCGGTGGCCAGGCGGGCCGCTGCGCTGTCGTCGTTGGCTGAGGCACGTGGCGGGAACGCGTTGTGTGCGAGGCCGAGCACACGTGACTCGACTTTGTGCTGTGGTGTGTGAGAGAGCGAGGGAGCGAGTCGCGGCAACACAAGCGCGCGTTTGCGCTTGCGCATCTGTGAGCTCTTGTCACGTGCTGCTTCCCTTCTGTTCCCTGCCTCCGCCCTCCACGCCGCCAGTGCGTCCGTCGTGAGAGTCCGCGCCAGGGGCGCCGCCGCCGCCGCAGCCCACCGCTGCTCCTGCTCCTGCTCTCGTCGTCTCGCCTCGGTCCTCGTGTCCGGGGCTCTCGAGTCGCCTTCGCGCTGATTTGTGTATTCTGTTTTTTGTTTCTCTCGTGCATCCGTGCCTGGAGCACCGCATCCTTGCTTTCACCACCTCCTTTCTTCTTTTTTTTTTTTTGATCGTGCACCTCAGCTAGCGTGTGCTAGAATTTATAACTACAAGTCGCTGTGTCTCACTGTGTGTTTGTGTGTGTGCGCGTTTGTATCCGTCGAGCCTCCCGCCCTGGCGTCTTTCACATTGGCTCGCTTTGAGAGAATTGAAGAAACACGAGAGAAGGGTAGCCGCGCTCTTGCTGGCGCCTGCTTTCTCGAACGCGTGATTCGGCATACGGCAGAAACATGCGCTGTGGTGAGCCGCTCCTTTTTCTTCACGTCACCATCATTGTTTCCCCCCTTTTTTCAATGCTGGCCAGCGACACACACACACACACACGAATGCAAATACAGAGAAGCTTCACGAACACCAAGGCAAAAACAAAACGAATGGTCTCGTAGACGGAGAAGTGGGTGGCGAATCGGGGGAGAGGGGCGCTGCACCCTGATTTCAGTGCTGGCTCCTCACGGTGCTGTTCGTCCGTCTCTTGCCGACCAGCTCCCCTCTCCGGTTCGATCTTCCTGCCGCGCACCCTTTTTCATACCTCAGGGCAGACACGTCACGCTATCAACTTTTTTTTGTGGCGCTGGGACATCTAGTGGGAGTCTCGTGCCCCGCCGCGGGGCTCATTCATGGCGCATTTTGTTCTACTGTGCACCGCATAGAAGCGCATGTCTTGCGCGCGCGCGTGTGTGCGCGTGTGAGGTGCGACTGTGTCTTCCAGATCTTCCCGCCACCCCTTTTTTGGTTTCCTCTCCTTCTCTGTGTAGAGGGTGTCCACTCTTTGTTTTGGTGTTTCACGTGTCGTGTTCCACTTACACACCTTTTCTCTCTGTTCTCTGCATCTGGCACATGTGTGCTTGCGTGTTTGAGTAACACAAACTAACAACAAGAAACGAATGGTGAGGTGGAGCAGTCGGATTCTTCTTTCCCCTTTACATACGACTGTGCCTTCCCTTTTTCATGTCCGGCTCATCAACCGCCTTGCCACGCCTTCGCACTGGGTGCCTATGGGTGCCTTCATACCACAGGCCGCAAAAAACAGGAGTCGAGGCGTGTGTGTGTGTGTGCGCCTGTGTCTGGTCGGTGAAAGATGCGTGTGTGTACACGTGTGCGCGCACTCCACCTCGTCTCTGTGTTGGTACCGTGCATTGGGTGAAGTCGCCCGTGCGATTGATGCAGCCGACTTCTTCTGTTTTTCTCTTCGCGCTCGTCTCCCGTCACTTGTTCGTTTGCTTCCCCCCTTTTCGCCACTTTTTTACGTTTCGTTTTCGTCTGCAGAGTTCACGCGTTCGATGTTCGGGTCGGCACAGGATGTGCGCGCGAACCACTCTGGCCTCTGTCAAGTCGCGGACATCGATGCGCGTGTATGTGTCTGTGTTCGTGTATGTGTGTGGGGGGTGTCCCCCCGTCTGTGCGCGAGCGCGCCCGGTGTGGATGTCTTCTTTTTTTTTTTCTGATCTCCCTGATAGGTGATGAGAGAGGTGCGGGGGGACGGGTGGCTACGTAGTGGGCACCTTGTCCACCGCATTGAGGGCGCACGTGAAGGCTGCTCTGGCTATTTAGGTAAGCGCACGAGCTCGGGCGAAGCCACTCGGCTTTCAGCGACGCCAGCGCACCCTTCTCTACCCACGCCACCCCCCCAGGTGGAGGCAACGAGGGATTGAATGTGGTGTTCCGGTGGAGTACGATTTCTGCGCGGCCAGCTTCCACTTTACGGCGCTCTCGTGATCACCCCGAACGCGGACGCTTCGCTTTTTTGTTTTCTTCTTCCGTTTCTCGACTGCCATCGGACGCGTGACGCGCCTCTTCTTGCGTCTGTTATACGCAAACAGAAAAAAAGAAAACACACAGGAACCGAGAAGGCAAGCGACATGTACCCGATCAAGGGCAGGTGCGGCGAGTGATGTGTGTGTGTCTGGGGGGGGAGAAGACACGGAGGAGTGCTGGAATACACGCTGACGTCGACGCGCAGAGCAGCGCGAGGATGCGCGGCCTACATCTTGACCTTCGTGAGGCTCTTTCGCTGCCGATGATCAGCCCTGCAGGGGACCCCGTGTGGTTGTGTCGAAGTGCGTGCGAAACCCGAACAGGGAGCTTCGACCACAGGTGCTGACGATCAAGGCGGGGAATTGGCTTTTGAGTGGGGCCGAGGTCCTCTTCCAGGGGACGAGTATCTGCCCCCCCGGTCCCTCCTGATTCAATCCCACGCCTGCCTCTTACTCGGTTACGGTCCTGTCACTAAGAGCGACAGAAAAGGAGGCACTTCGTGTTTGGGGCGCGTGTGTGCGTAGCCCACCGCACGCGATCCTCACGCCCGGCCGGCGAGTGGGCGCGCGTGTGCCATGGATGAGCTCCACGCCCCGCATCTGCTGCACACCACCAATTATCCCCGTCTTTGCGTCCCACTTTTCATTGCGTCTCAGTCGTGGACATCTACAACCAGATCAGCACCGTCACCAACTCTCCTCTCTCGTGCGCCTCGCCCCTTCTGTTCCACCTGCTTTTCATCGCATCCTTCACGCAAACGCCGGCGACGCGCAGCCCGGCGCTCATCACGCAGACGAAGAAAAGAAAAGAAAAACGCTGCTCGCCGATCTTCTTCTCTCCTGCCTCCCCCCCTCTTCCCCATTCCAAAGCACACACCCCATCTTCAGCCTCAATCGACCACAGAGCTTCCGTCCCCTCGGTGCTTACTTACTCCCGCCCGGAACTCGACTGCGACCCACCCGCCCCTTCCCCTCCCCTTCTTCCCTCGATCGCAGCCATGCAAACACACGAGAAGGTTGAGCTGGTTCGGCTGGCCACCGGGCCGCAGAAGCCCATCAACGAGTACAAGCGCTTTGCGATTCTCGTGCTGGGCTCCTTCGGCTGCATCGTGTGCTCCTTCAGCTACGCCTGGAACCTCGTGTCCACCACGATGCAGACCCGCTACGATCTCTCGCAGCGCGATCTGAGCACGATCGTGACCGTGGGCCTCGTCTTCCAGTACTGCGTGCTGCCCTACGCATTTCTCTTTGATTATCTTGGTCCGATCCCCATCACGATTCTGGGCACGATCTACTTCCCGCTGGGCACGCTGCTGCTTGCGCTGTGCTTCATGGGCAAGATCGAGGGCAACGTGGTGCGCCTGTGCGTCTTCAACGCTCTCATGGCGTGTGGCTGCACGATGTTCGATCTTTCCTGCTGCATCACGGTGCTATCGCACTTCCCGACGAACCGCGGTCCCGTGACGGCGCTGCTGAAGACCTTCACGGGTCTCGGCTCCGCGCTGGTGGCGTGCCTGTACGCCGGCTACTTCAACTCGGACCCGGAGAAGCACTTCTTCTTTCTGTTCGCTTTGTGCATCGTGATTGGCGGGCTGTGCATCGCGTTCCTTCGCCTACCCGAGTACCACCTGTCGCAGTTCGAGGAGAAGCGCATGCCGGAGGAGGAGAAGGAGCGCCGTCTCGCGACCAAGGCGCAGTACCTGCGTCAGGAGGCGCCGTTGCGCCGCTTCGTGTGGGGCTTCTTCATCCTGATTGCGCTGATCATCTTCCTGCCCACGCAGAGCGCTGTGGTGAGCTACGAGCACCTGGGCAAGACCCCGAAGCTCGCCTTCGCGATTGTGACGTCGATCGTGACGATCCTGTACCTGATTGTGGCGGCCCCGTTCCCGTTCCTGAACAGCAGCTACATTCCAGTTCTCAACCCGGTTCACAGTCATCGCCGTGAGCCGTTTGACGAAGCCGAGGCCATCAGCACGCCTGAGCTCGAGGGCGCCTCCTCCTCCGCGGCGTGGCGGGAGATGAAGGAGAGCGTGTACAGCCACGAACACGCACCGGACGCGGCGGCGGTGCAGCGCAACGGCACACCGGCCATCGAGGGTGCCACCAACGAAGCGGCACAGGGCGCCGAGTACGAAAAGAAGGGTGGCGCTGCCGACATCAACGCGATCATGGCGGACGCAAATGTGGTGGCAGCCCCGCGTGCTGCACCGGTGGAGACGGAGGTTGACTACCTCGCGCCGCAGTACCAGGGCACCTTCATCCACAACCTGACGACGCTCGAGCTGTGGGCGTTGTGGTGGACGATCTTCACGATCGGTGGTGCGGAGTTCATCATCATCTTCAACGCGACCTTCATTCTGGCCGCGCTGCAGAGCGCGCCGGTTGACGCGTCGCTGTCGGCGATGCTGACGGTGCTCAACGGCGTGGGCAGTGCGGTGGGCCGGCTGCTGATGTCGTACTTCGAGGTGTGGTCGCAGAAGCGCAAGCCGGAGGACCGCATCCCGCTGACGGTGGCGCTCTTCTTCCCGACGGGCTCGATCATCATCAGCATCGTGCTGTTCCTGGTGCTGCCGTCCAGTGTGCTGCCGCTGCCGTACGTCACTGCTGCCATCGGCAACGGCTTTCTGGCTGGCGCAATTCTGCTTGTGTCCCGCACGATCTTCGCGAAGGACCCTGCGAAGCACTACAACTTCTGCTTCACGGCGACGATGATGGCGTCCATCGTGTTCAACCGGTTCCTGTACGGTGAGTGGTACACGGTGCAGGCGGAGAAGCAGGCGCGCGCGGACAAGATGTGCTACGGCAAGAGCTGCGTGCTGATGCCGCTGCTGGTGATGCTGGGCCTGTCGTGCAGTGCCTTCATCACGGACGTGGTGGTGCACTTCCGCTACCGGTCGTACTGCATCAAGACGCTGGAGGAGCGTGCGCGGCTGCGTGAGGAGGCGGTGGTTGCTGAGGAGCCGTGTGCTGCATGCGAGTGAGAACGGGTCGCTCTGTTTTTTCTTTTCTGTCTACACGGAGCCACGCTGCACACCCGGCGCTTGCGACTATCACGGTTTGTGGGCATTCGCTCTCCATTCGTCGCTCCTCACCTTCCACGCCACATACCGAGTTCTCGTCATAGTCTCCTTTCGAGCATCGTGGCGCCTTCGTTGCTTGTCCATTCCAGAGCAGGTCGCACGCGTGATCAAGAACACTGATACTGTGGTTGTGGTGCTCAAGAGAAACGGAAAGAAAGAAAACAGCAGCTACGGATGGCACCTTGACCGTCTCAAGAAGATCTCGGAGCGGCGCCTGTAGAGACCCGCTATGCTGAATCAGCGGGGCGCACGCCGCGGCCTTAGTGTCTGCGGCACGCATCCTTCTGCGTGCCACCGGCGCACAAAGATTCAGCACTTTTTCGCATCCGTCCTTCCTTTTTTAAGGTTATTTCCCGTCTATTCCGTTCCTCTCCGCACCAGGTGCCCCAGACCGCGCTGTGTGTTGTTGTTGCTGCTGCAGTGAGTCCTTTTTCTTTTGCTTTTTTTTTTTTGGCGCTCGTGTTTTTTTTGTTTCGGATCGTTTCCTCCGCGGCGCTCCCCGATCTGCGTTCGCTGCGCTGCGTTGCTATCGGAGCTCTTCTCGGTTTCCCCTTTCTTGTTTACGGCACCTTCACCCGCTTTATGGCCAGTCCCCTTCTCTCCTCGCACCGTGTGTGTGTGTGTGTGTGTGTGTGTGTGTGTGTGTGTAAGCCGTCCCGCGCGCGCTCCCACTTTGTTTTCATGTTTGTATTCATGATCTGGCACGGAGGAGTTCAAGGTTTCGCGTCATTGTACACCCACAAACACACAGCGGCAGCCCCCCGCCTTCCACCCTTGACGTCTCCGGCTGCTCTTCTCTGTTTCTGTTCTTGCCATGTGTTGGCCTTCGTCTTGTTTAGGTCTCTTTTTTTTTTCTCCTCGACGTGAGTTTCGGCGCACACTTTCTGTGTTCGTTTTTTTTTAAATTTCTTGGGCTTTTCTCTGATTGTCTCGCAGGACAACGTGCTGTAGCGGGAGGTAGATGCTGCTCTGTGGGGTTCTTCTTTTTCTTCCTCCCTACTCGAAATGGTGTCGCTGATGGAGACGGTGCAAGGGCGGCCAGCTCGATCAACACGCGGTGGCGTCTCACGACGTCTTGCGCACTCGCGTTCACTCGTACGATGTGTGCGTGTGTGTTTCGGGTGTGCGTCATCGCTTCCCTCTCCCGACTTCCCCTTTCAAAAAAAAAAAAACAGAACGAGATGCCGCCGAGCTCTCTTTGCCTCCCCTTCCCTGCCTCCCCCCCCCGCTCCCACGCCACCCCCCGCTTCCATCACGCAGCCCCCTCCCCCCCTTCCCCCTCTGCGCTGGTTTCGTGATTGCCGACCTTCCTCCCCCCGGGTTTGGACTGCAGCACCCAGCTGACAGCGTTCTTCTTCTTAGTTGTTTGTTTGTTTGACCCTCTTCCATCTCCCTTTTTCATCGCCGCTCGTGTTTGTGCTCCTTTCCGTATTTTTCTTGCCCTTCGCGAAAACGGGTGACAGGGGGCTCTGCCGTCGTCGCCTGTTCTGTTGTCTTCACACTTCATCGTCCTGCTTCAACTCGCCCGCCACGCCCACTTTCTTGATAACAAACGGGAAAGCACCTCATCTCTTCCGCACGGTGCTCCTCTCACCAGAGCGGGATTGAGGGCAGCGGAGGGTGGAGTGGCATTGCGGTGTGTGAACATGCGTGTCTGGAGCCTGATACGTGGCGTGCATGCGGTACTCTTTCGGTGACTCCCCCTTTTTCCGCCTTTTGTGACCCTGCGTGCTAGTGTGTGTGTGTGTGTGTGCATGTGTTTGCGTGTTCTCCCTCGTTCAAGCTGCCCTACGTTATCGTACGGCGCCTTCACGGCGCTTTTTTCATGATCAACGACAGCGAATCGCCCGTCGTGTGTCTCGGCGTGCACAGCTCAAGTACATTCGCACGTGACAGGTCATGCGGGAAAGGTGTGCAGGACGAGCTTCTTTCGGTACGATTCGCTTGGCACGCTGCGAGGCTCGACCCATGTAGCTGAAACAGCGGAAGTCGTACACACACGCACACACACAGTCTCTCTTTTCTTCGTTATTGGACACGGAAAACGCTTTGAACGATAATTGCCAGCGACTCTTTCTCCCTCTCTTCAACCTTTTCTTTTTTTCTCCTCTCCGCGCACGCGCGCGCGTCGCCTCTTCCCCCGTTTTTCTTCGCTCGTACGCACGCCTGTCTGCACGTGTGCGCTGTCTTCGCAACTGCCCGCATGACCGCGTCGGCTCCATTCGACGGCTTGACTCCTTGCCTGCGCGCTCTCACTCTCGTACATGTTGAGCCCTCCCCCCCTTCCTCCAAACCTGCTGTTGCGTCCCGCTGCCGTCCTTCTCTCGAGCTCCCTGCGCTGCCGTTGCCGTCATTGGGACCCTGCCCAGCGTCGATGGCTCGGTCGCGCCGAGCTTGAGGCCACCTTGACCTCGCACCCTAGCTCACAAACTACCCACGATACACGTGCCTGGGTTCGTGTTTGTGTCTGCCCGTATGGGCGCGGTGCTCGCTACTGCACAAAGAGAAAAAGGAGAAACCGCGACAGCAGCCGCACCACTGATTCCTGGCGTCTTTCTCTCTCCTAGTTTCTTCCTCCTTTCCCCCTTCTCAACGCCCCCCCCCCCCCCCGCACCGGCTCACTCGAGTTTGTGTTCGGCCCATCACAGGCACGCGGAGAAAGTGGGAGAGGGGTGTGTGACCGAGCGGGAAGGCGGTCGCGTTCACCGTCCGTCGTGCCCTCTCCGGTCTCTCTCTCTCTTGTTGCGCTGCTCGTCCTCTTAGAGCGTCCGTCCACGTGACTCGAGTCAGACGGCGAGGAGCAGGCAGCTCCCACTCCCCCTTCCGCGTCGCAAGGTGCGTCTAACCACAAAAAACGAAACGTCGAAAGTCAATGAATGAAACCAACAAGAAACTCTCGACGGACGAGACTCGATGCCAGATCGCACCTCTCGGGACTCCTCTTTCCCGTTTCCCCGATACTCGCACCTTCTCCCCAACCATACGCGATACTGCTAGCGTGATTCTCATGTTTTCTCGCTTTTTTTTTCCTTCTCCCCTATTGTTGTGTGTCAAACAAAGATGTCTCTCACTGCCTCTGCCGCCAACACTCTTCGATTCTACAACTGACGTGGAAGCGGTGGGCGCACAGCTCGTAGCCGTTCCGCTGCCTGCCCCCCTCCCTTTCCCCCCTTTAGTTGAGCATACGCCATCAGCAACATGCTCCGCCGGTGTGTGCGTGTGCGTGTCTGTTTTTGTGTGATCGCGTTCCACCGCCATTTTCGTTTCCTCCACACTCTCTCAGCTTTAAGCCGTCCCGCAACGCGTTCTTGAGCGACACTGCCACTGTACCCCTCCC